>WWET01002885.1:129458-144961 GCA_011038615.1 Limnodynastes dumerilii | reverse complement strand
AGGGAGAGAGATATATAATGTAAGGGGGGCAGGGAGAGAGATGTATAATGTATGGGGGCAGGTAGAGAGATGTATAATGTATGGGGGCAGGTAGAGAGATGTATAATGTATAAATAAATTAAGTTACATGATCTTACCATCTGGGAATACTCATAATCTTTGGCTCGCATGACACCGTGTTCCGCAACATATTCAAAAGCAAATTTAGTTAAACCTCCACAGCATCCCATATCTTTAGGATCACAATCTACCAGCTGCTGCTCACTCAGTTCAATCAGTTCCTTATTCTTGATGCAATAACGGGTCTCAGCTACACCCACCTTAAAACACAGAACAATGTATTATACAGTGCATTCTTATAATTACACGTCATTCTATTTTTCATCATTGATTGCAACCATGTACTTATAATTTTCTGTTTTTCATTATACATTGCTGAATACCCAGGGAGCAAACAGTGCCTCACTGCAACCACAACTCCTAGGCTCCCCACCTTGTTTATACAAAGAACAAAGAACAAGTCCGGCGCTCCATACCAAACAATATATATAACACTATTGGCTGATTTATTTGTCCATGAAGACGGGAATAAGCACCAGGTGTGCCCATTCCCGTCTCTTACGTTAAGTAAAAATATATGTACTCAGAATGGGGCAGATCCAGAACAACATTTACGTGCGAATTTACGCCTGGTGGACACGTAAAATCGTGATTTTGTATGTACTGCGCATGCGCACAACAGATGATACGCTACGTAATGTAACGTAACTCTGAGCGTATGGGCCATTCACGTATTAGTTGAGTAAATTCTTACATGGGGGCGTGCCAATTTTACGTGAGTCAAAAGTACGCCTACATTACGCAATGTAGGCGGGGGTTTGCATTTAAATTGTATTGGCGTGCTTAGCTGCTTAAGTTCGCGTTGGCTATACGTACGTGTGTAGACGAGAGTAGTTACGCGGCCAAAAGTTAAGAAAGGGTTTGAAAAGCAGAAATCAGTCAAAATACGTACATTCAAGGGGTGTGCCTAGGGGACTGCTTAGCAGGTACACACGCGAAAATACGCTACACCAGTAAACGGATTGCATGCGGAGTTCTGGATCTACCCCAATGTCAGTAATAAAACATTCTTTCATTCAAAAGTGTGTAGTCGCTATGTTGGGGAGGGGTCAGGTTCCCAAAGGAAACTAGTTACGGTAACAAGAAAACATAGGCCACACTTCACTTTGTTTGGATAATATCAAATCAAATTAATTAACTGGGGCCACTGACTTTGTGATGCTTTTCACAAGGCCTTCATGGAAAGGCGAATAGGTTTGTCAGACTTCATTGATGGCTGCTTTACTGCTAATACCCTATGCTATTTTTTTTACATAGCTAGTTATTACTATGATTATAAAAAGTCTGGTTAAGTGAGACACCTACATTCTGTGACCATCTACCCTTTGTACCCACTGTTGTTGGCCTGGAGCAAGTGGTACCCCTAGGCCCATGCCACACATGGATATGTCACTGAAAATAATATATTAAGATCTGTAGACAGAAATTTCTATTTACTTATAAAGCTAAATATCAGCATTTAAAGCTATTAAAATTTTTTATTTAAAAATAATTATTAAAAACTTTCCTTATGCAACCTCAGTTTTATAGTATACAATATGAGTTTCTTTAATATATAATACAGTTTATAATAGACTAAGCATTACAGAGATATTATTGACATATCTTGAGATATTTGGTTCTGATGTAAACAGTCCAGAATGTTAAGTTTGGGCCAGATCCAGAGCTACGACCGCGAGCATATTTACACTCGCCTTAGTCGCAAAAACGCTGTTTTGGATGTTCTGTGCATGCGCGCGTCAGATGTTATGGCCAGAAACTCTGATTGTACTTACAAGCCATGGCTCATCACCGTAACTACGGACGAAGGGGTGTGCCAGCCATGCGACATTCGTAATTACGCTTCGGAGGTGGGGTGAGGCATTTAAATTGTACCGTATGGGCGTGCTTAGGCGCGTAAGAAGCAGCCATTACGGCCGACTGCAGTTACGCTTGGAAAAGTTAAGGTAGTGTTTGGCAAGCGTAAAACGGCAAAAATACGTACGACTGAGGGGAGTGTCTAGGGGAGTGCATAGTAATTATGAAAGCGTAAATACGCTACGTGTTGAAACGTAACCCGAGTGTAGGTCTGGATCTGGCCCTTTGTGTCAGGATGCAGGAGTCACTGCAGTGTACAGTACTTGAATGCTCTTTACGGAAAATGTAAGAGTTATTCTTGAGTTTGCAAACATATGATTTTGGTTGCATATTCTTTTAACATACATGTACTGTAAATAATGAGTATACAATTGACTTCTGTATCAGCCCACACAACATGTATCTATCTTCCCTCATAGTAAAACATTTAATACTAAATGATATCTATTTACTTCAGGTTTATACTGAAATATTAATGATTATTCATCTATGGTTTGTCACAATCCACCATATTCCTGCAGTTCCATGGATCACCAGAAGGGTCCTCAGTGTTTCTGTCTGGACTCATAGGAGAGGTGTCTGTTAATTACCTGGTTCATTATACAGGACTCTTAGCAACTTATCATGGTCAGGGCCGTTTTTATGGGCGGACGAGCCGAGCAGCCGGCCTTTGAGGTTACTCTGCCCTCCCCCAGGCTGTGGTCACCTAGACCGTGGCTTATACAGATGCCAGCCCCATGATGCTGGGTATACTGGGAACAGGGTACTTGGTATACAGAGCTTATGGGCACTAAAGAGGCAGAAATGGAGGCTGGACATACAGAAGGGGCAGAAATGGAGCCTGGACACACATACAAGGCACAGAATTGGAGGCTGGACATGGACACACATACAAGGCACAGAATTGGAGGCTGGACACCCATATAAAGCATAGAATTGGAGGCTGGACACCCATACAAGGGGCAGAATCAGGGCCAGATTAATAATGGGGCTAATGGGACTGTATTCCCAGACCTCCCTCTCAAATAGGCCCCCCACTAAAGTGCATAAGGATGAATGTCAGGGTCTGACTTCCTCTTCCAAAGCATACTATATAGTGCAGTAGCAAACACAGGATTTTGAAAGAGGGGTTTCCAACACGTGTAATTTATGTAGGATATATTAGCATACCTCCCAACATTTTGGAGTCCACAAGCTCTGCTCCCTCCCCCATCTTCATACCGCATGGTGCAAAAATTAAAAAAGTAATTTGAAGAAACAAAATAAAACCTGCATCCGGTGTGGCCCACTTATCGGACAATCTGGAAGGAAGTCAGGACAGCAGGACAGTCAAGCGAAATTGGGACAGTTGGGAGGTATGTATTAGGGGTCCGGACATTATTATTATTATTATCATTTATTTATAAGGTGCCACAAGGTGTCCGCAGCGCCATATGAAATAAATCTAAATACAATACAGACATACAGGGCAGTGATGGACAGCATATTACATAATAAAATACAATCTAAATATAAAAATATCACAAAAATACAATAAAGTGAAGCAAGCACAGAACACAAGGCAAAATCAAGGTTTCAAGCTTGGTAGATCAGGAAGGAGGGGATAGACGACAGTGAGAGGTTGAGAGGGAGCCACCAGGTTCAGATGGGGTAAAAGGGTAGCAGAGTGGGACAAGAGGGTATGAAATGAGGGGGGAGTGGTGGAGGAGGGAACAACACTAGGATGGAGGGCCCTGCTCACATGAGCTAACACACTAAGTGGGAGTGTTGAGATTACAGAAAACATAAGGAGGGGAAAGGAAGTGAACAGCTTGTGTGATCAGAGGAGAAGGGGAAGAAAGGAAAAAAAAGGGATAGATGTAGGATGCAATGAGGATGTTAAGTGGAAGAGGGGTAGGCTAGCCTGAACAGGTGCGTTTTGAGTGAACGCTTGAAGACCTGCAATGTGGGAAGAGTCTGACTGAAGAAGGGAGGTCATTCCAGTGCAGAGGTGCAGCACGGGAGAAGTGCTGGATACAGGCATGAGATGTGCTAATCAGTAAAGAGGTCAGACAGCGCTGGTTAGCAGAACGGTGAGGGCAGGAAGGGGTGTGCATGTTGATGAGGAAAGAGAGGTAGGGAGCAGTGGATGAGGAGATAGCCTTAAAGGTGAGGATAAGGAGTTTAAAAAGAGGTCTGAAGCAGACAGGAAGAGGATTTGACGTAAAGGAGAGGCCGAGGTAGAGCGGCATGAGAGGAAGATGAACCTGGAAGCAGCATTGAGTATAGATTGAAGAGGGGCAAGACGGGTGAGTGGGAGACCTATGAGGAGGAGGTTACAGTACTAGAGGCGTGATATGACTAGAGAGTGGATGAGGGTTTTAGTAGCTTCATTGGTAAGGAAGGGATGGATGTGTGCAATGTTGCGTAGTGGAAATAACAAGAATGAGAGAGGGTGCGGATGTGTGGTATAAAGGAAAGTGAGGAATCAAGGATGACACCTAGGCAGCAAACTTGAGGGGATAAGGAAACAGAGGTATCACCAATCCTAGGGGGAGGAAAAACAATCATTTCCATTTTGTCCATATTCAGCTTGAGAAGCGTTTGGCCATCCATGTGGATAGGGACCCAATGGCACACATGCCAATCACAGATCCACAATATACCCCACATAAAACTAAATTTACCCTTAGCCTGTGTGTGTGTATGTGTATGTTAGGGAATTAGGGCCTGATCCAGAGGTACAATGTAGCGCTGAGCGTACTAATGCTCAGCGTTACATCGCTGACTCCCCCTGTGCGGGCGTATGGCCCCTTCGTTACGCCGGCTGAAGGCTACCCTACCTTCGGCCGGCATAAGGAAGGGGCCATACGCTCGCACAGGAGCGTATAGCCTCTTAGAACGCCCCCCCACCCTCATTTACTTACCTCTCCCCACCCACCAGGAGTAACGTGAGCGTAGGGACGCTGAAGGACGTCCCCTCCAGCGTCCCTACGGCGCTACTATGGACGCCCGATCAACGATCGGGCGTTTCCATAGCAGATCGGCTGCAAAGCCGATCTTACGCTTACGCCCGCCGTCCGAGCGACGGCGGGCGTTACTCTGGATCAGGCCCTTAGACTGTAATGCGGCACAATTTGATGTGAAGGACGGTTTAAAATTGTAAAGAGCTACTTAATATGATGGCACTGTTAAAAAATAAACATATGTAAAATGACAATACTGATAATATGGTCAGGGGATGCGGTGCATTCAGGCACCATTCTGGATAGGCGCTCATCCCACCGCTTCCTCACCACAGCACTGAGATGGACGCCGCGCTGGGTACTGGATACACATGATGGGGATACTGGGTGCTGGATACACATGATGGGGATACTAGGTGCTGGATACACATGATGGGAGATACTGGGTGCTAGAGAGACATGATGGGGATACTGGGTGCTGGATACATATGATGGGGATTTTGGGTGCTGGATACACATGATGGGAGATACTGGGTGCTAGAGAGACATGGGTATACTGGGTGCTGAATACACATGATAGCGGGTGCTGGATAAACATGATGGGGATACTGGGTGCTTGAGAAACATGATGGGGATACTGGGTGCTGGATACACATGACGGGGATACTGGGTCCTGGATACACATGATGGTGGATGCTAGGTGCTGGATACACATGATGGGGATACTGGGAACTGGAGAGACAGGATCGGGGATATATATCTATGTATAGTGGAGACTAGGACACTACTGTATACTGGTGACTATAATTTGCGTTGTTTTATTGTGGTTACAATTGTGTTATATGATGACGCTTACTATAATCTAGGATGGTCACTGGTGTCAAATTGTTTATAATGTAGATTTGAAAATAATAATAATTGTATTGGTTATTGTCTGTAACAAGTCCTGTTTTTGATATTTTTATTTACCTGTATGTGTATTTGTATAATTTCAGTAAACCTGTTTATCAAATTCAAGAGCCTCAATGACTCATGGATGAAACAGAAAACTGAGCAAATCATATGGTTAATGAATTGACAAAATTACACTCAGGTTTTATTACCGCTGCAAATGCCCAGCAGGATCCACAAAACTCGCCTTGATTTTTCACCTCTGTCAAACATTTTGAATCTCTCCAGTCAACTGAATCTGGAATGTTGAGAGGTTTTTTTTGAGCTTGCACAGGAATATTTGTCAGGACTGAATTTTCATTTTTTAAAAGGCAATTCCTGGATTGATGTTCTTCTGATGTCTGAAACATAAACACGTTAAAAATGAAGGGCAGATATGAACAATTCTATATGTGGTAATAACCAGTACTATTACATGGGTCACATGACTTAATTAAAATCAAGTGAAAGGAAAACCTAATTTAAACTACGGTTTGGCTTCGACTGGTCTGTTGTAAGAAACAATGTATTATTTCCTGTATGAAATGACATTACTAGCTTTATTGTGACTATTTGATTACATTACTGCTTTGTTTAACCTAATAATAAAAAAATAAACATTTGTTCTGTTAATGTTGGAGTGGAGAGCATGAACAGTAGATGATATAGTGGCAAAGTGAATAAAATGGTTAGTAAGGTCTGTTGCAATATATTATGCATGCAATCAAGTCTTCTACATTTGTTGAAAATATGTAAACTCACCATATCAGCAAACTGATTCACTGCCTTTGTATACTTAGTCAGACGTTGCTCATACAATTGGTTGTGTTTCTGAACCTTTTTCCAGGTTTCCTCCCAGACTTTCCTCCGAACCTGCTCACGACGGTCAGTGACATACTTCTTTTCTGCATAGAGCGTGTTATTTACAATAAAAAATAAAAGTACATTATTATATTAACTATTAACTCAATTTAAGGATTACTGCATAAATGATACTGTATGTACATTGCAGGGATTATTGTAGAATATAGAATTATTTAAAAACAAATTGAAATATTTACTGAATATTAGATTGCCTTCATGATAATCTAGCAGTATATTTATATTTTTTGAAAAGTAAAGTTTATTATGTTGCAATAATTTACCATTCCCAGTTATTTTTCATAAGTAAAAACCCAAGTATTTTTATGCTTGTATGTATATGTATATTTATATACCATTGCACAGTACAGACCATATCCAGCACTCTGCAAATTGGGTGTTATCCGATCCTAAAAAACTAACCATGTGCAAGTTCCACATTCTCAACACAAATTTGGATCCTCTGGATCTAGTATTCTGCACTGGGAGGCTTTAATATGGCAGAATAGGACAGGATATAGATGGATATGGATGACTTAATGGGAGGGGAGATATACAAATAGTACACTGAGCAAGTGCTAAGCACCTTTTGTACTATCCACACTTCAGAGTCATCCTGATTTTACATGAGGATGGCATAGAAGGCTGCTGTTGGAATTCCTTGCAAGCGAAGCAATTGATCTTCTCCTGGCTGCAGGAAAGTCTGGATACAGGGGGATCTGTCATTGAATGCTCTTGGGACCATGAGGAAAAGCTTGGGTAATCCTTCAACATAAAAGCTGTATGCCTTATTACTAGTTTCTTTAAAATATATAAGCTCGGTGAATTGAAAGGAATACATGAAAATGTGTTATCGAGTATATATACATATATATGTGTGTGTAAACGATTTACTTGTGAGCAATAGCTATGACTATGACTGTTTCCCATTTAAAATGTACGTAAGACCAATGTTACCATATTTTGATTTCCAAGCATTCCATTCCTGGTCAAGGAAATGTGAGGAGGTGGCACATATGATGATGGCAGAGAAAATACACAGTTTATCCAGATGCATCCTAAAAGTGACACTTATACACATTAATTAAAGCCAACATGTAAAAACTGTCATAATACTGAACATAGTATTCTTTTACATATTTTCAGTAGGAATTAAGGTAGTTAAGTGGTGTGCTTGATGTAGTGTATCTCTGTATTGCTTATTGAATGTTATATTGTGCTAGACAGTAGGGACCGGATTCAGGACTCTGTATGGAAACCGGTACTGGTCTTCCCTGTCATCCTCTTATTTTGTGCGGCAGTTATGCTGCCATACGCCTACCTTAATTCTCCCATGCAGATCAGCCTATACTGTAAAATGTAAATGTTCCTTCCATACTATATTAATGAGGCATCATTAATAAGGTGTTGCATTCGAAGTGCCTAGTACTGTCTAAAATGACACCGATGCAACTGGATATGTAATCCCACAAATCTGCTTTTTTTTCCCCCCAGGAGGTATATAAATTAAAGGAGAAATATCAAATAAATGGAAGTCATACTGCAAGACTGTTCAAAGTAAGTTCATAAAAAAATATTTACCATGGCCAAACTAAAGCTTTCAAAATTGAAAGTGAGCAAATCAATGGAGTCAGATGGGAAACATTGAAGGGTATTATTAGAGTGTAAAAGGACTGCTGGAACACCATTCTGAGGATTATTTTACCAGCCAATCTTTCTAGTAGACAGCAAAGGAGCAGTTGTATTCCCAGTGTACAACAGCAAAAGTAAGGAAAAGGGAAGCTGCTAATGACCAGCTTACCTTATATTATTAGCAGGGAGCATAGGCGTATGTATAATGGGTTGGTGGGGGAAGGGGGGGCATTTGGCATCTATTTCTTCCCTCTAAGAAGAAATAGATGCCAAATGTGCCCCCCTTCCCCTATGGTGGGACTGTCCCGATTCACGGACTGATAAAGGAGTGCGGCCTAAATTAGGCCTGTCCCTTTTAAAGGTTCGCAAATCGGGACAGTTTTGTCTCAGGGTAGCAGTGGGGGGCCCATGTACAAATCCTGCACAAGGGCCCCCTCACTTAAAACACCCCTGGCAGGGAGATAAAATGAATTAGTGCATATCTCAATTCCAGGAATTTACACTATCTGAAACAATACAGAATCACAGGAAAACATTATTTCAAACAGAACTTTCACATTTTCTGTCTTGGTGGTTACTGAGTATCTGTAGATTTAGATTAACTAAATAGTAGAAATCCTCCTGACATTGTCTCACTTCACAGATTGTTAGAGAAGATAAAAACTTTGAGATTTGGTTTAAAGATGGTTTTGAGTAATTCAACATTGATGTATCATAGCATTTTAATAGAAGTTATTTGGAAATACTACTGTAAATTAAATCTCCATAATGTTTCTATTCATTCTAAATAGGCAGAGCTGGGTGCAGAAAAGTGAGAAGGGGGTATGATAGAGGCTTTCACATAGTTCAATGGATTTAACAAGATATACGAAGGAAGCATTCTTTAGGGGAACAGAAAAATTCAGTTTACGCACTGAAAACATGCACCTTCTGCAACCTCTGATAAGCATAATATTTGATGAGCAAATATGGAATCTCTGATCACTATTTTAAAACCTCAATTAATAAAATAGTCAATTTTATATTAAAATTTAGTAAATCAATCAATCTACAATTAAATTATTTCTTTAAATCGTGAGTAGTACTGACCTGAATGGTGCTCCAGCAACAATTTTTATATCTGTACAAGAACAAAACTCTATATCTATATTTAAAAAAAAAATTTCATCATTATCATCCAGGCTTCTGTACAATCAGATAACTGGTAACTGCTGTCCATACAATGATGATAAGATAAACTATCTTTTTGTCTTTTAAAACAATATACAGCACATGCAACATCTCCATACACGTAGCGAAGTGAAATTAGAAAGTTTAATGCTACAGTAATAGAACCATAAAGGCTATAGTGTTTCAACCTTCAGCAGCTTCCTGGGATGAGATTTACTAAGCTGCAGATATAGGGCTCCATTTACTAAATGGTGATCACTTCATTTTCAGGAGATAAAGACCGTTTTCACCTGAAAACGGTCTTTATCTCCTGAAAATGAAGGCATCACCATTTACTAATGCAATGCCATTATGCCATGTTGGCCAGTCCCATATATCATGTATGTTATGTTTTCTTTAATATTTTTTAAATAATCTCATATAATCTGTATAATACACAGCCCATAAACAAGCATTTTCTTTTCCTAGTTATCTAAGCTATTTCCTTGCTAATAACCACTAAACATTTAAAGACTGCATATTGAGAGAATCTGTGTCTGATACTGCTTTGCAGAGTGTTTCTAGAAATGGAAAAGCTTCTTTTCCTCTTTCCACCAATTTAGTTTCCATGTACTACTGTAACTTTCAATTAATGCTGTTTTCTTCTTCTGTTGAGCTGATTTTCCCTTTGTAATTGCATGTGTCAAATTTTCTGATGGAAAATGAAACATTTATTTTTCCCCGTAATGGGATTTTGTGTTGTGGCGTGCACTTTCTTATTTCATATCTGAAAAGTTTTCTCTAATTATGAAAGGAAAGAACTGGAGCAGAAAGAAACCAAGGTCGGCAATAATTAGACTTTTATTTCAGAGAAAAGCCTTCAATATTCTAATTGTAGAAATAACGAGACACAAGAACTGAATCGTTTTGAATCTTGTAATGGGATGGGCCACCTTTTGGGACAAAAGTTTCTAAGTCCCAAAAGGCAACTACTGCGCATGTGCGGGAACTAATTCTTCACTCGATCCCGGCGAAAGTCCCGCAGATCATCGTGGGACCTCGCCGGACAGGTGAGTTATATTAAATTTGACGGAAAGAGGTGCAAGACTCGCTGCGAGGTGCAGCGAGCCTTGCACTGAACAATAATGCTCATAATGAGCGTTATAATAAATGGACCCCAAAGAAAAGTGGAGATGCATAGCCCCTGGACCTGCTTTGTTGCAGGTGCAAATGTTTAGCCTTAAATTGTGCATATTTAAACGAGCATTCCAATCTGGATTCAGCTTATTGGTGAAAATATACCATTACTGTGCATTGACTTTCACCTTTCAAAAGCTCGGCAGCACACAAACAACAACAATTTATGGTGACTAAAGCTGGGTACACACTACAGCAGTGTTTTCCAACATTGGTCCTCATGGACCACTAAGAACCATATTAGGCTGGTAGGGAGGGCTGGGAATTCTCTGTGTGTATTTTTCCTCCTTAAGAGGGAAAATATGCACGGTTAGATAAGGTTGCCCAGTGACACTCTTATGTGCCATTAGGCACCTAAAAATGAGGGCAGGATTGGGAGGGGACCGGAGAAGTAGGTTCAGATACATGCGTATACGCTCCTATGGATCACACACCTAATTGTGAATCAGGTCCTTTAATCCTACCTACAGTACAATAATTAAAAAGAAGACTTATTCAACTATTCTTTGTACCACCACATATTTGCTCCAAGATCAAATCCACCACAGGATCTTTTTTATTGAAGGTTATGAATATTCATATTGCACTGAAACAATACAAAATAATAGATTTCCTTTAAATTAAATATATAAAATTAAATTTGACACCTACCTAATACTGCAGTAGTGATTTTATAATATTAGCAGTGAATTTGAGTTAATAAATTCTAATGCAACTGTCTAATATAGATCATGGTGTGTTGAGCTGGTGCAAATGTTTTGGCTGTGCTTA
Source organism: Limnodynastes dumerilii (assembly GCA_011038615.1). NCBI lineage: Eukaryota > Metazoa > Chordata > Amphibia > Anura > Limnodynastidae > Limnodynastes > Limnodynastes dumerilii. Next base: position 133,499 of record WWET01002885.1, on the reverse strand, counting down.
TTTCTGCCTGTATTTGGATCTGAACCAAGTACACATACGTGCCTTTACTGTTTACTTACTACATGTCTCTTTCATTTCCATCTGGTGGATGTCATCTCATCATTCTAGTCATCACCACTAATGCATTTGGAGACTGGAATCTAAAAATTAGGGGTGGTTAGTGGAAGAATGAAACTGCTCATCCATGAGATGGCTTCCCTGCTCCACATCCAGAGTATCCACATGACATTCAGCCTGCGTCTTCATTTTATCTCTCCTGGGGCCAGATTTACTAAGCGTTGGGAAAAGAAAAGTGGAGATGTTGCCCATGGAAACCAATCAGATTCTAGCTGACATAAAGACATAAAACAACATTATGAAAGGGGAAGATAAACAGAGAGAGTTAAGGACATAGGGGTAGATCCAGAACTACGTCCGTCTTCCATAGACGGATGTAATTCAATGAACAATAGCTACTGCGCATGCGTAGTAGCTATTGTATGTAATCTGCATATCGTATCGATACGTAGATTGCATATATGCGGTCTAAAAGGCCGCATATACGCAATCTATAAATGTGGTGCTTGAGAAATCAAGTGCCAAATGCAGAGCTCCGGCCGCATTGCAAATGAATTTTCCGATATGTTCTACTGCGCATGCGCTCTAATTCTGTAACGTAATCTACGTTACTTGTTGCAACGTAGATTGTGTATACGCAGTCTTTAAGAGCTCTGCATATGGCCCCAAGTCAGTATGTTTGATTAGTAGTCTCAATTGTAAAAGACTGTCCCAGTTAGTGAAAACTGCATTTACTATACATAGCTTTTCTCTCAAACCTCATCTCTTGGCCTGTTAATAGATTGGTTACATAAAGATGGTAATTGCATTGATCGTGTATTCTCTAAACTATGCTCAGTTGCTGATCTTAATAACTCTTTTCACCTTCTCTCTCACCTTATCAACTGCAAACTCTCCCACACTTATTCTAACTCTAAGCTGTACAATTCTGCCTCACCTTCTCACACCTGTAGATATCTTATTTTTAACCAACTTTCTTAATCTGTGCAATGATTTCTGCCTCCAGTCTCTAATTTCCATTCTCCTGATATAGCAGCATCTCACCTAAACCAAACCCTAGCAACTATGCTTCACCAAGTCAATCCAGCTACCCCTCATGTACCACAGCGACTCCAAAGTCAACCGTGGCACATTAATAACACACTATATCTTAAAAAAACTCACCCGCAAAGCAGAACGTCACTGGAGCAAATCTTATTCTCCCGATGACTTTTCAACTAATACAAATCACTCTTTAGAACTACCCTGGACAATACCAACCAAAACTACTTTCAATCTCTCATTTCTACTCAGGCTTTTAACCCAAATGCCTCTTTCGTACATATAATTCCCTTCTGAACCCTCCAAACTGTGTCCAAACTGCCAACCTCCATCAACACCCAAGATCTTGCAATGTACTTTAAGGACAAGATAAGACTGGAATTATCCTCCTACAGCTCATCTACTAACATACTATCCAACACCCTTCCTCCACCCTGTGGCACTATGTCCTCATTCCATCTCACAGATAAAGGAGGATGTATTTGCTCTTTTCTTCTCTTCCTAATACCTGCCCTCTTGATTCAGTACCCTCCCAAGTCAGTTGATGTTTATCTTCTGTGCTTATTTCAACCTAACTACGATCTGCAATTTCTCTGTAATTTCTTTCTTAAGATTGTTATCTTCCCCTTTGTATTCAAGCATGCACTGATTAATCCAATTCTGAAAAAACTAAATTCTGACCCCAGTTCTCCCTCAAATTGTCATCCCATTTCCCAGCTCCTATGACACTTAAAGCTACTTGACAAAATTGCTTACACTCGCCTCACTCACTTCCTTTCCTTACACAACTTCTAGATCCTGAAGTGGCCATGGGGGTCAATAATTTAATCACTGCTAAATCTAAAGGTCACTACTCTATTCTAATTCTCCTGGATTTGCTGCTTTTGACAATGTTGACCACTCTGTTCTCATACAAATGTTACAATTCCTAGTTAATCAAGACAGAGCCCTTTCCTGGTTCATATCCTACCTCTTTAATTGCTCTTTCAGTGTTCGTTTTTCTGGATATTCATCTCCTGCTCTTCCGCTATTTGTTGGAGCGCCAAAAGACTCAGTCTTGGGTCCATTGCTCTTCTCTATCTATACATCTTCAATTGGACAACTAATAAAATCATTTAAGTTTCAATATCATCTCTATGCAGATGATACATAAATTTACCTATCCACTCCTGATCTATAACCAACTGTACTGGCCCTTTGTAACTGAATGTCTTTCTGCCATTTCACCCTGCATGTCCTCCTGCCATCTTAAACTCAATAAAAAACAGAGCTATTAATATTTTCTGCCAACAAAAGCTACCCACCCAGTCTTTTTATTTCTGTTGACAACACTGAAATATTCTCTACTCATCAAGCTCGCTGCCTATGTGTTTCACTTGACTTTGATCTGTCCTTTGTGCCCACCTACAATTTGTTTGTCCTGTTTTACACACCTAAAAACATTTTCAGAATACAAAAATATTTCTAAAACCCTCATTCATGCACTAATCATCTACCAAGACTGATTTTCCTTGCAAAATGTTCATCTAGAGTTTGTCCACTCTGTCAGTCTGTACGTTGGTTGTCTGTATACTACAGAATTAAATACAAAATCCTTCTACTAACCTATTTCCATCATGTGTCCAGCTCCCCCCAGTAATCATATCATGTGTCCAGTTCCCCCCAACACTGCACCTGCCTACATATCCTCACTTGTCTCTAGATATATCCTAGCTCGTTGTTTCTGATAATTACAATATTTAAAACTCTCTTCTACACTGTTATGATTTTCTGTTACAGGACTTCTCCAGGACTGCACCCACTCTGTAGAATAAAATTCTTCAACCTTCTTAAGCATTATTTAGCATATTAACAAACATTTTGCTTTCCCATTTTCCTTTCTATTACATTATCAACACACTCTTGCTATTCTAAAATTCTCTCATCTCTGTTACGGGTGTGGGAGTCCGGTCCGAATGGCCGATTTTCGAATCAGCCATTCCTCACCAGCCAGTTGCGAACTGGCTGGGATTTCGATTGCATATGCCTCGAGGATGCATTGCAATCGATCCATGGAGCACCGAAAGCTCCGAAAAGTGTAAAAGAATAAGTCCCCCGCTACTTCCCCTAATTCTTACCCTAACCCTCCTTTCTTACTACCCTAACCCTAATCCTCCTTCTTGGCAGCTTGACCCTGACCCTGTTTCCTGGCAGCCTGACCCTAACCCTCTCTAGCTTGCAGCCTGACCCTAACCCACCATCTCCTGCAGCCTGACCGTAACCCTCCCCTGCAGCCTGACTCTAACCATCCCTCCCCTACAGCCTGACCCTAACCCCGCAGAAAGAATTTACTCACCTGTCCCCTTGGTCCGGCGAGCAGCGGCGGAGTGATCTGTTCTTTCCCAAAGGGAATGGGTGAGTATGTCAAACGGCATATTCACCCATTCATAAAAAAAATTTCTAAATGTGTAATTTTCGAATATCCCTTTTTTGGAAGCCAACTTTCTAACCAGAAATTGCAACCGCTCTGTTACTAACACTCCTGTGTGGCTAGATCACACAGAGCATTGGACACTTACCATACAACCTGGCTGGTCCATTGCGTGATATATAACACTTGCCCTTATGTATCAAACTTGCCCTCTTATCCACCCAGTCTGTTTGTTACTATCCAGTCTTGTTTATAGTAGAGATGTGCGGGCTCGGTTCTCAGAGAACCGAGCCCACCCCAATTTGGGGATCCGAGGGAGGATCCGAGCACAGCTTGAGGCCAAAGTTCAAAATCCGTCAGATCTTGCGGGGTTTTACATTCGGGGCCGGTCGCAGTGCAGAGGAAGGAGCGAGGGATGCAGCAAAGGTAAGTGAGTAAGACTGGGGGGAGCTGGACACGTGAAATAAATGCTGGGGGGGAGATGGACACATGAAATAAATGCTGGGGGGAGCTGGACACATGATATGAATACT
>WWET01002885.1:107573-122655 GCA_011038615.1 Limnodynastes dumerilii | reverse complement strand
ACAGCACAACAGCCTCTCAGTGTCCAATAAGCTGGCTGCATGGGTCTCCTGTCAAGATTGACAGGAGACACAGCCAATCAGAGAGAGACTTCAGGCTCTCCAGCAGAGATTATCGCCCCCAGCCTCTGCTAGTGTATGGTGTCGATATCGGGACTTTTCCCCAGGGGAAAATCGTCCCGTTTATCGGCAGCCACACGCTGGGAGCGATAATCGCTCTAGTGTGTGGCCAGCTTTAGTAACCACATTGGCCTAGGTGACAGACAGTAAATATGGAAACAGGATGTAGCATGAAGCATGGAAAATCCCAGCACAAAACTACAACTGTCACTAAAGTTGAATATGAGTAACTTTATTTATTTATACATAGCAATGTGCAAGATTGGACATAGATTGTAGCAAGGCATCAAATTAACATTGAAACAGTAGTATATTTATTGTATTTTAATATAAACTTTCACGTTTTACATTTTTTTATGTAACCATGAATTTTACAATAATGAGGATAAACATGTGCGCTATATAATATCAAAAGTCGCAGCCAAGTCTGCTATGAAGCATTTATTAACATTGCGCTTGATTCTTCCATAGCCATTTTCTCCCCATTCGTTGCCCCAGCTGTAAGAAAAAACAAGATCTGAGGAAACATCTGTTTTGGGAACAGATCTACTACCATTATACATTTCCTAATTTTGCAAGAAAAAAATCTCTTTTTCTAAAGACATCTGTGTGTTTTACACATCATTATGTGTTATATACAGATCTATGTAGAAAGGGACTAATAATGTCTGCCATTGATTGATCTTTATTGTTTCTATAAACTATGTTTTTTTTATATTTATATACGTACATTAAATTGCATTCACAAAATAAAAGATACAGTCTTGTATTTACATATTAAAGTGCCATTAGTTTATTTTGCCCATCCACAAATACTTGGCAGAAAGATATCTATACTCTAACATTAATGAAAGCAAAGTAAACATCAAACAAGGAATGCAAATCTGTCAAATTCTACTGTTTAGAACCTATTTTGCATAATGTAGATTATAAACTTATGTACTATACAAATGGCAGAAACAGAATTTCATCTGTGTTTTTCTGTAATGCTTTGGATATGAAAAGATGGGGCAAGTTTTTTAATGTATTTTAACCACAACTTTTAAGCAAATGAATATCCTCATTGTATTAATCTTAATTCATGGTAAAAAGAAACAAATAGATATATGTACATTTTGACTCATTTTAATAAATGCACAAGGATGTCACAGACACAACATGGAGAAATGAGTGAACAGCCCGATTTTACTCCATGTTTTGTTTAACTCGACACTGTGCAAAAATATTTAGTAGAGGAAGATAAAATAATATTGTACAGTAACACAGAACAGATATACACTAATTGTACATTTTTCCATATTATGTACCACAAATTAAGTAGCTTTCAATTATTAAAATGCATTCAGCTGATTTTTCATAACAATAACAATGGCTACAAAGCCTATTGCATTACCCCCAATATATCCAGCATATATTACAGTTCAGATTGTATGAATTATTCTTCATAGAGAACATTAAAATTCAGTTTTAACCCCATAATAAAAGTTATTTCCATACAAGGATAATTTTGATATTGTTCTAGAAAACTCTGTTGGATGTTTATCGCAAAACACAATACTAAAGAAATTGAGAAATTACTTCATTTAATGTTCATGTGTTGGAAGCCTTAGAGCCTGATTCAGACTGGAACAAACGTGTGCTAACGTAGCGTATCTCTGCGTTCCTTTGTACTTCATATGCCCTAAACAAATGGGCACACAATTACGCCCAGACCTGAGTGCAAATGCTACCACTAGCATTTCAAGGGGAATTTTGTAGGAGGGAAGGGTTGAAAGGAAATAGTCAATGTCAATGAACCCAATCCTGATGTGAACATAGATATAAGTAGGACAAAATATGCGCATCGGCCATGGGGCATGTCTGAGTCCAGGAAGCTGCTTATGGCCACACTGCACATGCGATATTATTGTGTAAGAATTTAACTTTCCAAATGCAATGCTAAAGATGTGACAATGCTGATTATGTATTGTTCTGCATGTTGACAAAATAATCGAATTATTTTGAAGCTAATTAATTTATGACTATGGACCAAATTCAGAACTTTGCTGTTTCTGCTGCATCGAAGCTCTGGCCACAGTGGCAGTAAAGATCCAATGCTGGATCCCCGCTTCATCTTAAATGATGTACAGGAGAGGGGATCTGGTGCTATATTGTTATCACATTTGCATTGTTAATAAGGCCCTTGCACAAAGCATAACCACGTTTCTATTAGACATAGCAATGTAGTACCCCACACTGTACTTGAATTTGGATTTCTGGGGAAAGGGAACGTGTCTGGGAACATTGGCCCAGATCCAGACCTATGTCTGACAGGTGACTTACGCAAGTCAGATGCTCTGACTTAGAAAGTACTGACGTATGTAACTAAGTTCCGTAGGTCTGTACTAGATGGGGCTTACCCTTTATTGATGATGGCCGTATCCCTGAAATACAGGTGGGCATAGCCATGTAAATGAGGGGACGGGCGGGGAAGCCTCGTTATAACTAGGTCTGCCGCCGTATGGCCTCACACATAGTCGTAAAAGGTAAGGTAGCAATCTGGATACTTAATTTACTACCGACAGCGGGGAGTGCATGCCTCTTGTGCGCATCTACGGAGCCCCGCACGCTTTACATGTCTGGATCTGGGCAATTCTCTGTAAAGTGACACGTAATCTAAGCGCTATATAAAAACCTGGTGATAAATAAATAAATATCTGCATTGTGTGATTTGCCATGCGTCATAATGATTCATATTCTGTCATATAATGCACAATTGTAAGCAGATTACCTATTCTTTATAAGCCAGTACTCTGTGTCTTCATCCTTATCCTTGTGTTCCGTCCCATAACCCACAATAATAACTGCATGATTAGCAGCCGTGGCACAACCCCCATCATATATACCTTGAAGTAAAAGAAAACATTACATAAATGTTAATTTTAATAATAAGATAACAATAAGGATTACAAGGAAAAAAAGAAGTTAAACTTATTATTGTTTTATGTAAGCATCTGAAGTATTTGGTACATCTCATATATAGGTAGCTAGGCCAACATCACTTCTCCCAGAAATCATTATGGGGAAACATAACATGTGTAAGCCGCTGCTATGGGAAAGGTAGATCTGCAGAGTTTTACAGAAGAAGGGAAGATATCAGCGCCCTTATGGCATCTTAGTATGTTTATCTTTTTGCTAATGGTTCTATAATAGATTCATTTAAGTGGTATTGTTATGGCGTTGTTATGTCAAATTGTAGACAGGTCAAAATGTCAACAATTGAATACTATGAGTCAGATCCAGAGGTAAGAACATCAGGAGACTTACGCAAGTCATTTGCGTAAGTCCCCTGACTAGGAACATTTGTGCATGCGCGCCAATTGTACCGCAAGCGCATCTTCAGACGTACAGAACTAAGTTCCGTATATCTCAGGGTTGTCGACTCTCCCGGAATGTCCAGGAGACTCCCGAAATTCGGGCAATACTCCCGGTATCCCAGGAGAGCCTGCAAATCTCCTGCAAGTGACTAGTATACTAGTGTTGCTAGGGGCAGGGAGGAACTTGATGACGCAATTTGCGCCATCAAGCTCCGTCCCGATCCCTATTACAGCTAAAAACGGGTAAGTATTAGTCAGGGGGTGAGGCTTAATGACGCAATTTGCATAAATAGCACCATTAAGTCCCGTCCCCTGTATGCATCTATAGCTTCCCTCCGGGATCTCCTGGAAGAAAGCTGTTAAAAGTCGGCAACCCTGGTATATCTGAAGGTATGAAGAAGGGTGCAGGGAAGCACAGATATGCTTTATCTGTTACTGTACGGAAGCAGATCAAGGCGTAAAACTTAAGGTAGCCTTCCAGTTCACTGTTCTCCTATAAACTGTATTTATCTTTTGTATTCACTATTAAACACCTTTGGTCTCTTACTTGTGTCTGCTTATTAGTACTTAGCTAACCCTGACCTGCTGGATGTCTGCCGCACAAGCCTATACCCACCATCAGTGGATCTAGTGAAGACCAGGCCCCAGGAGCAGCACTGTAACAACAAGTAAGCGAACCATCAAAGCTCCCATCGAAACAAAGATCTACTCTTTGAACTTTGCCTCAGTGATCCTTGAAAACTTGTTTCTCAAGCGTGCAAGGCCCAGTTTTACATGGAGTGGAGGCAGATAGACCTTATAAGAATCAATAAATGGAGCACTGACAGCATTCTTCACTCCAGGGGATAATGAAGTTCGTTTTGGCCACTGCTCGTGAACATAATGATTTCTCTGATTTCTTCTGTCCTACACAGAAAACAGCAGTCCCAGCAAAAGCTAAATAACTGGTAAATNNNTTTCAGGCTCCCATGTGTTTCCTTCATAGCAGCAGCATGAGCTAGTTGTGCTGGGGGTAACTTGTTGCACCTTGTATAGGTTGCTGCGTTACACCTCTAAGATTATTTGCCTACACATATTAATTTGCATGTGTTAAATGTATACTCATTCTCTGTACTAGATATCCAGAGTTCCTAATCACTGAACTCCGGATATGGTATGCATTTTCCCTGCTTTGCCTGCTTATCACTCCACTACAGATTACCCCTGGCTTTCATGCACCTGTTTGCATTTACCTATAAATTGATTGAGCAACTTCCATTTTGTGTTTTCACTCCACTATAATCCTGGATCAGGTCCACTATGTTCAGTCTCAGTGGGCTGAATTCCTCCCTTTCCTTGCTATCATTTGCTGTAAAGTTATATCTGTTTAAGTAGTATTTAGCATTCATAGACTGGATGCTGAGGGTTGTCTAATCTGCCAGTTACTGACAGTTTACTGCATAGCTATATGTTTATTCTATAAAGTAGAGTTGATCTAAGAAACTTCACCTCTTAATTCTACAGTCAATCTGGTTTCACAATTTAAATTTGCCTCCCTTTACAATTTAACATGTTATTGCTAAGGTCTAAACTTGCACCTAAAAAAAGGTGTAAGTGCAACTCTGAATCAGCCCCCTTGTATGTTAGGATAATTGTAACTCAAACCTCTCGTTATCTATCTGAAAAGTTCCTTGTTTATTACAGAGTAGTTATTTCCTTAAATCATGTTTATGTTCTCTAAAATAAGTGTGACATATCCAGGACAGAAACAAACTCCAGGGAATAATAGTAACAATGATAAATTACCTTCTTTATATAGCTTGAATTCCATGTTTACTCCAATTCCAACAGTGATAGGTCCTTCTAAGGCCACTGAAGAGGCCATGTTCTCTTCTCCAGGCAGCATGTAATATTTGGTTGTATTCAGAAGTATTGCTTTATCAGAATTGTAAGAGCAAGACATTTTCTGATAAAAAAGAAACAAATTAAACTCAGCAAAACTCAGCATTATTATAAATATATGGTCTAAACCAGTGCTCGAAGTGGGCCAGTATACGGCGGTATGGCATACCGCCACTTCTGTGAGCCAGCTCTGAGTAAGAATACCGCCATATGCCATACCTGCTCACTTCTCACTGCTGCCAGGAGCCTTCATTCTGCTGCACAGCCGCAGCTCTGAGCACAGGATGCAAGCGTGACCTAAGGTCACGTGAGCGACAGACTGCAGAGCGCGCGCCGCAAAGGAGAGAGCCGGAAGACACAGGAAAGGTAAGTTTATTACTTTTTATTTTTTAGTAGATGGGGAATGGAGATTTGGAATGGGGTAGTGGGAAGCTAAACATGAAAGGGCCAATAAGAATGGACACATAGAGGGGCAATAATTCTGTCTGGGGACAGAAGGAGGGGGCAATAAGGCTGAGTGGACAAAAATTAAAGTGGGGGGGAATAAGACTGACGGACAAAAATTAAGTGGGGAGGGAATAAGGCTGGCTGGAAAAAAATTAAGAGGAGGAAGTGTGGCTGCGCACAAAGTTGGGGCAATTAGGGTGGCTGGACACAAGAGGGGCAATAAGACTGACTGGACACTAATAAAGAGGGGCTATAAGACTGGCTGGGCACAAAGAGGGGGCAATAAGACTGGGTAATATGGGGGCAATAAGGCTGACTGAACACAAATAAAAAGTGGGGGGTAATAAGGCTGTCTGGAAACAGGAGGGGCAATAAGGCCTGGCAAACTGAAGGAGGGGACAATAAGACTGATTGCACACAAATGAAGTTGGGGCAATAAGGCTGGCTGGACACAGGAAGGACAATAAGGCTGGCTGGTCACTCATAAAGAGGGTCTATAACACTGGCTGACCATAGAGAGAGGGCAATAAGACAAACAAGGAGGGATGGGGCAATAAGGTTGGCTGGGCAAAAAAAAGGAGGGGCAATAATGCTGGTTGGATAAATAGAAGGAGGGGAAAATAAGACTGACTGGACACAGAAGGAGGGGCAATAAGGCTGGGTGGACACTCATAAAAAGGGGGCTATAAGACTGACTGGACAAAGAGGGGGAATAAGTCTGGCTGGCCATAAAGAAGGAAGGTGCAATAAGGCTGGTTGGACACACAAAAGGAAAGGCAATAAGGTTGGTTGGACTCGTCTGCCCGTAGAAACGGGAACTATCACTGTTTTTCCCTAGCGGTAACCAGATCATTTAATTAAACATGAAGCATTCAGTGTAGAAATCATGACCCACATGACATGTACACAATGTGATTTCTCATTGTTGATCTGTTTACTTTGCCAAACAAGACACATCTGGTGCTGAAATTTCCATACCCCCACTTCTAAATATCCACTTTGAACACTGGTCTAAACTATTAATGCTATAACGTGTCTGGAGACATTTTCTTTTTAGTTTAATAAATATTGATTACTGTGTTTAGTCTCTGTAGTATTTTTGGGCACATTTACATTTTTTATTAGCCTCAATATCCTCAGAAAACAGATGTACCCAAATGAGTACTTACATAATCCAGGTGTATGGTGCCTTGCAAACGAAGGGTGGTGAAGGGCTTTGTGGGGAATTCTGATGTACAGAATGGGCGTGTATACTCTGTATATTCAGTCAAAAGGTAAGCAATTGCAACAGGTTTTGTAGTATCTATTTATAGCCAGTGTGTGTATTAATAAAGGACCGGATCAAGATTTACAAAATGTTACCGATTTTTATCTCTTTAAGAGCTGAAACGGCAGCAGTTTGCGAAAGTGCACTCACAACAAACTTCAAGCATGTTACTGGATTCTCAGGATCTAAACTTCTGAGCCAGGACAGGGCAGGAAATGTATGCCGCATATATGAGGGGGGATCTAATTAAATTGTACAGTAAGGCCATGTTTAAGCTCTTATGCCCTACCTGAATTACTCCCATGTGGGCTTACAAAAGCAGTACCTACCTTAAGATTTCTGTCCCCAAGTACAATGACCCAAAACTTTTAAAGGTAAAGTCCTGCTCTTGTAAGGACACATGGAAATCAGGATGTGGTAGGGATCCAAGTGCAACAGAAGCAGAGTTCTGGATTCAGTCCAGCAATATTAAAGATGATGGGCCAGATCCTGAGCTACGTACGCTAGCGATTTTATTTTAGCCACTGAGGTAAAATCGCCTATTTGTATTTATTGCGCATGCGCAAGTCAGATGTTACGCCATTTAACTCTGAAGTTACGTACCATCAGCGTAACTATGATCCATACAACGCCCGTAGTTACACTTTGGAGGTGGAGGGAGGCATTTAAATTGTCCAGTATGGTCTGGGTTAGGCCGTTAGGGACGTGAATCCATTACGTACGTCAGTACTTATGCTGTGAAAAGTTAAGGTAGGGTTTGGGAAGCGTAAAACAACCAAAGTACGTACGAGTGAGGGGAGTGCCTAGGGGAGTGCATAGAAAATACGCTACGTGATGAAACATAATAAGCACTGGGGTCTGGATCTACCCCGATGTGTCTGAACACTACTGAGAATATGGCCACACGTGCTCATGTTTTGCGGTTTCATGCTTTTAACCAGATGTGCCAAAAGTAATCACAAATCAATAGGGGGTTGAAAGGTACAACTGCATGAACGTGTTGGAAAACCAAGGTAAATTACAGATTATGGTTCCACATTAATGATTGCACTGCATGGGGACTGCTTTGTGTGCGAGTGCTCATACGGAGTTTGTTCCTTGACCCCTGCCTTGAAGTTTCTGATCTGTCCTCACTTAAAATGAGGAGGAGTCAGAAGTTTAGATGGGGTGATGTGCAGTAAGCACACCTAAATTGTGCAATTATCATTCATCCCACTCCCACTATAGATCACATGCATCCTGCCATCACAAGTGAGAGCTGTACAGATGTCATTCATACATTAAATGTGGGGCGTGCGCATGTGAAATCCTGAAAAGCAGGTACTTTCTGATTCAAGTGAACTAAAAATGCCCCCCCCCTTCAAAAAGTCTGGATCCAATCTAATGTATTTATTTTACATAGCAAATGCAGTTTACTAATAAATAAGTGTCATGTATATTCAATACAATTACTTTAAACCCAATATATTTGTGGTTTCAGGTATCCACAATTACTGCGTGTACTATGCAGGCATCCATGCGGTTTCACTTTTCCCTCTGGCATCACCCAGGTCTACTTTAACTTTTCCAACGGTCTGACTTGAGCAGAAAATTACAGAAGTACGGAAATCGGGATCAATGCTCAACCAACACTGTACATTGTACTCAGAAGGAACACCCACTTGCATTCACAACTCAGTCCCTCTGTCAGAAAAAATATCAGCAATCCAAAAGCAACTTGGGGGGGGGAGTTCTGGTTCTGCTCCATATTGTCTTATGAAAACTAGAATTGGATCATCACTGTCTATCACCAGCCATTGACAGTTAATAAAGTAACAGATAGAACTGGATGTCAATGCTTTCAGTGCAGATTATGACACAGTTAAACATATAATATTATAATACTGCAAATAATATACAGATAAAACCTTGTAAATAATATCTGTATAAACAGTAGATTCTCATGTCATCACCTTATTGTTCAATAGGTAAACAATGTATTGTGTAAGAACATTGAATTATAATGTTTCTATTTACTGGAAGATTTAAAGAAAAACAAAGCCGCAGTCTCGCTATAATAATTCAAATATATAGCTGGAGTAAGCTAATAACATGTTCCAAAGGAATCCATAGGGAAATAAATGTATTCTATCAACAATCAGATTGTCTGAATATTTCTGTAGTACACAATCCCTATGCATCCGGTGCTGCCCTCACTCATCAGGTAAGTATTTCAAGAAAAAAGAGAAGAATGAGTGAAGTGGGCGCACTCAATTGGCCAGAGTCAAGACAGCCCTAAGTACTGGACTAGTAAAACTTAACATTTAATAAATGATACATTAAAAATATATAATCTAGCTATAAACTCCAGTTCCAAATGATTTATTAAGAGTAGTTCATCACAAATGCCAGCGAAATATAAAAGGACATATAGAAATTAAATAATAAAGTGAAAAATTCACATAGACAAGGTGATTAAAATGATAGGGGTCTCGTTCATTATAAGCTATAGTAAATTTGTTATATCACTTAGTAGGAGGATAAAAAATTCAGTGTCTAATATCAAACAATTAAATTATATTATCGAATGAATAACCTCATCATCGCCGTTACCATTTTGGTACTTGACTTTATAATCGGAGGATAAATAGATCCCCCGCTTTTAGGGAATCAATGAACCCAAAAAGTATTATATAATACTAGTTCTAATTAAAGCCACTTACTCCTAGAGAGATAAGATTTTAAATTAATAATATTGCACTAACCCAAAATTAAACACATGATTGTATCCCCCTCTCACAGGGAAAAAGGATCCAATTGATTAATTAAGCGTAAATCATGGTCAATTTTTTTTATTAATTGATTTTAAATGAATGATATTGCTTAAACCCCCAATCAGACATACAGCTTCTATCCACCTCTCACAAGGAAGAAGGATTAAATTAATACAACATTAAATCATGATCATAAATTAAACAGTAAAATAGTATTTCATGTGATGGATATTAGGTAGTGTAAATACATTTTTAGTTAGTAAGTATAACACAGGTCCTAAGGCAGACCATTTATTATGTATCCCCCTCACATAGGGTAATATCTACTAAGTCTTAGATCAACAATTTGATCTTTATATAAATGATAGAATACCATTCCATGAAGTAGACTGAGTAGATTCTTAATTTATAACTATTACACAGAACCTAAATTAGTTAAATAATACTTTCCCCTCTCTCTCGCAGGGAAAGGGTATATTTTATAATAAATCCAAAATGGTCATGGGTGGGCAATAAATTAATAAGTGGAGTGATTAGGTTATAGGTAGTGCAATAAATAAGGAGTTCTAAGGAGTGAGGCTAGTCAGTACCAGGCACAGATCAACTTGCCATACATGATATAATATCTCCTTCGTAAATGCCGGATGGCAGTTCTACAAGGGTAATTATCAGTTATTTTATGTAGGTTAAAGTTGCCCTATAGGTAGGCTAAATTGCCCCTACTTCTAAAGTTAAATAAAAAATAAAGCCATGTACGATTCCTAATTTAACACACAAGAAATGGCAACGCGTTTCGCTTGAAAGCTCAAGCTTTCTTAAGGCATCCTGTAAATAATATCTATATAAACAGTAGATTCTCATGTCATCACCTTATTGTTCAATAGGTAAACAATGTATTGTGTAAGAACATTAAATTATGTTTCTATTTACTGGAAGATACTGTATTTGTAACTAGCTTTACAGGATTTGGTATTTTTAACATTATTATAAAATATTAACATTAAACCAGATTCAGATCTCTGTGCGACTTAGGTCCACATGGAGGTCTGTAATTAGGCACAGAGGAGCAGAGTGCATGCCCCTGGCACTACCCTCCTTACGGAGTTCTGGACACTTTGGACACCTGGACACCTTAACTTAACCACACGGTTGGACATGAACTTAATTAGCATGCCCAACCCCGCCTGAATTGCAATATAGGTAATGTTCCATATGAAAGAACTTATGACATGTAATATCTGTCACGTGCATGCGCCAATGCCACATTTCAAGGGGACTTACGCAAATGACTTGCATAAGTCCCCTTACGACTCTAATTCTTAATCAAGACCATTCCTGTGGGTATTTTTGTTTTTATAAGAAAAAGGGTATCAGTAAATTCACCTGTAGTTATTATTTGATACAATTGCCCCACTCTAGTAAAACAGTTCTTCATACTGTATACCCCACAGTCAATTCCCAAGTCTACTGTATGCCAACTGTACTGCCCTTTTTATGCCCCATTACAGTGCCAGAATAAAAGAAGTTTTCACGCAACCATTTGACTGCACTGCTAAAATAATCAAACACTGAACATTTATCAATGTAGCATTGGTATATACCTTATCAATATTATAGGTTACTTTAATATTCATATAATTTTTTTTTTATAGAAAGTGCATTATGAATTTTTTAAATGATTTAGGCAGTGCTCATGGCCTAAATCATCTCCGTTATTATAGAAAACAATGACTCCTCATTTAACCTGTCCTTTGGGTTCGGCATACTTCACCCATTATCCTTCGGAAATAACGCCGCCGACGATAGCCCTCCGCCATGGCTATTGCCAGACCAAGGGAAAGGTGAGTAACCTCTCTGTGTGGGGTAGGGAGGGTTAGAGTCAGGCTGCAGAGGAGGGAGGGTTAGGGTCAGGCTGCAGGGGAGGGAGAGAGGGCGCTAGGCCCTGTGTTGGTAGCGGGCGCTAGGCCTGGGCATTGTTAGAAGGGTGTTAGACCCTTGGGTAGCAGGGTGCTAGGCCCTGGTTAGGGACGGGCGCTAGGCTTGCTTTAGGTTGAGCACTAAGCCCTGTGTTTGTTGTTGTTGGGCGCTCTGCTCATGTTAGGCCGCAGGGAGTGATAGGCTTCGTTTGTGGTAGAGGGCACCAGGCTCTGGCTAGGGCAGCGTGAGGAGAACACGTAGTGGAGTACAGGTTGCGGTACGCAGAGGTAGGTGGTCTCGAGTGGGTGGCGGTGAGAGCGTCCATCCAATAGAGACGGTGAGTATTAATACCTGTAATCGGCGTGGTGTTTGTTCCCCCTCCTTCCACGGGTGCGGAGACGGAGCCGGAAGGCGTTGGAAAGGTTCCGTCCCGCTCGCCAGTCATTGGCGAAAAGAGGTGTCTGAGGCCCTTGGCCGGTGATGACGAAACCTCACCCGTGAATAACTTTCCCCGTTCTCTCCCGCAGGTACTTTTGGTGTTGATGCTTTACTAATGGTTGTGCTTTCTTTACAGCATTAGGAATCGTCACGCCTGGGACCGGGGGAGGAGCAGCGCGTCTTCTCTACTATTTCTACTTACTGTTCAGTGCACCAAAAGCTCGGTGCTCCCGGGAACGATTGCTATGCCTCATCGCCTCGAAATAGGGCTGTTCTAAGCGAGGACCCACACCCCTCAACCAGTGGTACTAGTACTGCTGTTCATACCTGGATCACTAATAGTTGGTAGCTGTTTCTCTCTGAAAAAAGGTTAAGAACCGTTGCTCTATACAGGTTGTAGACATTTCCCACATTATATTTTTTTTACTTAGTTATAAAAGAATAAAAAATGGATAAAGTATATTCCAATACAATGTATTTAATACACTGGGAAGAATAAACTCTTTAGTACTGGTATTTCCTTTCTTAAATAATTATCCATTTGTCCATTTTGGCAGTAGTGTTTAAGGCATTTTATTTGTTTATATATTTAAGTATTATGCTGATTTCACATTAATGCAGACATCTCATTTATGGACCTTAGACTGAGTGAACAGAATGATAGTTTTCACATCAGAAAAAAATTGTGACATTGTCCTCAGCTACAGTATAAAACATTGTGCTACATCCAGTACATATAAAACTAGAGATTACAAACTGAATAAAGAAAAAATACCTTTCCTGTGTATTCATAATCTTTGTCCTTCATGACACCATACTCTGCGACATGCATAAGAGCCGCAAGTGGAAACCCTCCACAACATCCAGAATCTAGAACGTCACAGTCTACCAATTCCTGCTCACTCAGGACCATTAGTTTGTTGCTCTTCATACAAAATCGTGATTCAATCATGCCCACCTTAAGACAGAAAATTTTGTAGTAATGTAAAAAAAAAATACTAAAAATGATCACTATTATTTTTACTTTATTAATAATGATGAATATAAAATCCATCATATCTGTCTGTCTGTCTGTCTGTCTAAACTAATATGCTAACTTCAGTTAATCTCATACTTTTCCATACTAATACTACTCTACTATCGGTGAAGGATCCTGCTCTGTGTTTTAAAATCCTTGACTTCCCGCTCTTTCTCTTAGTTTCCTTCCTTCTTCATGACATATCCCCTGTCCTTGCTTGCATTACAAGAGTGGTTATGACACTTTGAGATCAGACCACTGTATTTGAGAAAACTGATATGATTTGCTACAGCTTTATCAGTCACTGATTTTTAAAATAAGGTAAAAAATACACATGATGAATGATACATGATGATCCACAGCAATGCACGTCGGATGAAATATGTGCCAAGGATAGCTACTACGCATGGATAGTAACTATTTTACGTAATCTACATATCGTTTCATTACGTCAATTGCGTATATGCAGTCATTATGCATAGTCGCCATCCTCGGCATCTGACGGACGTATTTCGGCCGACATACGTTGTTGTGGATTTGGCCCATAATTACAAAATGGAGCACAGACCCTGCAGACATATTGACTAGTCAGTACCAGATTGGTTAGAGTTTGTGAAGGGAGGAGAGAAAATGACAAAACAAATCAAGAAAATTGTTGCAAAGAATTAGTATCCTGCAATCTATGGAATACACAGATCATGATGTGTTACTGATACCTTCAGGCATGTCTGGGATCAGTTGCTGACAGGGAGAGCTGATCCACAGCAGCCATTTTGGAGACTTTAAGGGGTGTCTCCTAGAACCGCAAACGAGGCTTGGCTGCAGCGACGGGGCTCTGACTCTGGCACAAGAACACGAGGAGAACGCCGGTGAAATTACACTCGGCTACCTCACTTTGTGGATCCATTGCTTCATACGAGATTCCTGTCATCAAAATAATTACTTTGAGGATCTTCGAACTGTGAGCTTACTTTGCAAACAACTTGCAACACTAACTGCATTTGTTATTTTCTTGGGAACTTTTAAGATTGTATCTGTCACTCCTTTGTACCATCTATTTTTGCAATTTGATTATACATAGGGATTTCATTGATTGTACAAGAAAAATGCTTACTGTTGCAAATGCCCAACAGGACCCACAAGAGCCTTGATTTTTAACATGAGTCACGCATTTGAATCTCTCCAATCAACATTTTCAGGAAGATCAATATGGGTTCCATGTCTGTATCTGGGAACATCGGATGGCAATTCTGATGAAAGCAGGCAGCTCTGTGACTTCAGCTCTTTTCCTGTCTAACATAAAGTAAGAATTTTATTGGAGCAAGCTGCTAGAATGTGCAATATAAAGTTTGTAATAAAAAACACATAGCATAATTTTATATAGTACTGCTGTACTGACATGTAATCCCTGAAGAAAATCGCCATAATAGCGATTAAAACGTCAGAAAATACCACTCACAATATGGTCAATAATAAATATCCCATAAGGGTTTCATTAGAAGCATATTTCTAAGTCACGATTGCCTTCTTCTATGTTTCTGTATTTATTTTCATGAAAGAGCACCGAGGCAAACTTTATCACAGAGACAACAAGTAGTGTTGTGTAACTAAGGAATACTCTATAGAACGTGTCATCTTACCATATCTGCAAAATGATTTATGGCCATTCTGTAGGTGTGAGGCCTTGATCAGCCAGCTCATTATGTTTTTGCACTTTATGCCATGCATCTTCCCAAGCTTTTCTTCGTAAAAACTCTTCCTCTGAAGATGGATATGTTTTTCCTGTAAAACATTGTGTATCTGGATAGGTACTACAGTCACTTTTATTTAATAATAATATTTTTGCATTTTCTTCATTTTATAATGATAGACCACTATCTCTCTCTCT
>WWET01002885.1:76679-100461 GCA_011038615.1 Limnodynastes dumerilii | reverse complement strand
CAGCTACTGTAACTGAAAATATAGTACTAATTGAGTGGTGATTAATGGAGAATATATTTCCATCTTCTGAGGTCTCTGATTAGTTTTGATGTATATGATACTTATATGATTTCACTGAAGAGAGAAGTCAAGATGCAGGATTCTATACAGTATTCCTGAATCTTCTCTACAGAAAAAGTAAACGTTTTCCTGGTAAAGCTTATTTATCTATGGTTAATGAGTAACATAATAACAGATAGAATATGTTATTACCGTTGCAAATGCCCAACAGGATCCACAAAAATTCCCTTGATTTTTCACCTCCCTCACACATTTTGAATCCCTCCAGTCAAACGAGTCTGGAATGTTGAGGTTTTTTTCATGAACTTGCACAGGAATATTTGTCTGGACTGATTTATTTTTTAACAGGCAATTCCTGGACTTATGTTCTTCTGATGTCTGAAATAACATTTTATAACAAAGAAGATATATAACAGACATCAATCATGTTTTATGTATTAAAAATGGAACTTTGCAGAAATGTTAGTTCAAATATCCTTTGAAATATTTGTATTCTAGTTTCATTACATTTGTCACATGACTCATTTAAAGTCATATTAAACTACAGCTTGGCTTCAACTGTTCTGTTATAAGAATGTTTTATTATTCCTGTATTTAATGAGCTGACTAGTGTTATTTGTGATTTTTAAATGATTAGAATATGGCTTTTTCCCAATAATAACATTATATATAAAAAAAATAATCATTTGTGCTGTCAACGAGCACAAGATAATGGTGCAACGGATAAAGTGTTTATAGTTGTCAGTGGCAATATATTGGGCAAATAGTTCAGATCAGGGCTCGAAGTGAGGGGGTATATGGGGGTATAACATACTGTCACTTCTCCCACTGATTTCACTGAAAAGCTATAACTCCCCATTCACTTCTATTATTTCCAATATACTGCCACTTCTAAATTTCCACTTCGACCACTGGTTCAGATGCAAGCTTGTCTAACATGTAGACTCACCATATCAGCACACTGATTCACTGCCTTTGTATACTTAGTCAGACCTTGCTCATACAATCGGTTGTGTTTCTGAACCTTATTCCAGGTTTCCTCCCAGACTTTCTTCCGAAACTGCTCACGACGGTCAGTGACATACTTCTTTTCTGCATAGAGCGTGTTATTTACAATAAAACTAAAAGTACATTATTATATTAACCATTATCTCATTTTAAGGATACTTAACAAACGTATCATTTGGATTCAGGTGCTTATAAGCTGGGTACACATTCAGTATTTCCCCTAGGGCATTTGACTTGGGCCATGGTCTGGGCTCTGCTCCCTGGGGAGGCCCTGCCAGGTTCAGTCACAGAGTCATGGCTGCCTTCTACAGTTTATCATGAGTATGTATGATGCTGCCAGGGAGAAGTAGCAGCGGGGGTAATCCAAAATTGCTATCTGTTCCCACGTAGTGATGGACACTGTTTATAAACAACTAATCAGTGGCTGTCTGCGCAGTTCAGGCGCAATAACCTACACATGTGCTGGAGGAAGGGGAAGGTGGAGCCCTGAGTGGGACTTGCCCCAAATCCCTCCACTGCTAAGGGAAGCACTGTACGCAATTGGGCCAATCATTTAATAATCAGGACCAGTTAGCCAGAACAGCAAACATTTTCATATGTAATTCTGACCGATAATCAGGTTTATTTTTATAAAAGACAGGACCAATGAACGCTGTGCTTTTCCTATTAGGATTGGTCATCGGTCAGTGTGTACACTTTTCGCGATTTCTCTGGCTTTACAGTTGTAGCATATAGAATTTTTTGAAAACAATGTGAATATTTACTAAATATTGGATATCACAATCCAGTAGTGTATTTTTAGTATATTTTTAGAAGTAATGTTTATAATGTTGTAGGATATTGTAGAGTGTTACCATATTTGATTTTCCATGCATTCCATTCTTGGTCAAGGAAGTGTGAAGAAGTGGCGCATATGATGATGGCAGATAAAATGATCAGTAGCTTATCCAAATGCATCCTAAAAGTGACATATATACACATTAATTAAAGTCAAAGTGCTAACAACTGTCTCACCTTTGAACATAATATTCTTTTGCAAATATTGGGTAGATATTTAAATATTCTGTGTGGTTGACTTTGTATTTTTTTTTTTCATTTTGCCTTTTGAGTGTTGCATCAAATTGTATTTATTCTCTACTACACAATTTTTATGCTTCACCTTTGGTGGTAAATGTATTTATTTATTATTTATGTATTTACAGGTTTTCATATAGCACCATCAGATTATGTAGCGCTTTACAATTTTAACAATCATTATAGTAAAGATTCCATATAAACACAATAAAATAATGAAGTAGCCTTAGGAAAGTTGCATGCTCTTAAAAGGAGTGCATGAGCAGTTAAAAAAAAGTATATCTACTGAATACAACAAACTAAGGTTAGAAATACAAAAGAAAAGGGAAGCCAGTGTTATTTCCATACTAAGTAGCAAGTAATCTGATATATAAATGTTAAAGACAAAGAGTTATATCTTGCTAGACAAATGAAAGGCTTAAAAAATTATCAGAATTTTAAAGGCTAAAGCCAAAGAACAATGCTCCAGTCAGTGGAAAAGGGGAACAAAAACCAATTTTAGGTCATAGGCAAATGCATTACATGACCCCCTGGCCTCGGTGAAGGGTGCATTATAAATCAGGTCAGTATGTTTTATGAGCAGTCTCAAGTATCAGTCCCAATGACCGTCCCAATTAATCAGAACTTTGTACTGGGGACAGTCAGCAGGTAGCAGGTATGCCTTGCTTCACACTCATGTTCTGCTCATGAAGCAGGAGCTGTATGGAACTGGCAAGAGTGTAGAACTTCCATTGCACACAGATGTAGGGAAGAAGACCAAAACTAGATATGTGTGTATGTAATAAGGATGAAAAGAGTGAATTATAGAAAATCTCAGATACAGAAATTTACTTTAGCCAAAGCAACATGGATTCACTGTAGGTGATTATTTAAAAAAGATGATGAATTTAATTGACTGGAGACCTGATCCAGACTTATGTGTGCATGGAGGTCTGAATGTCTTTATGTTAGAGGGAAGTGAACTCCCATGTTACTCCCCATGGATTCCAGCACAGATCTGATCCTCAAAATACAGATTTTAGCTTTGGAAGTCAGTGCGGTAGGGGAACGGGGAAGGGCAGCATGCTTAATGCATGTACGCATGGTGGAGAAGGGGATGTATTTAAATTGAACGTGAAAACAGATCTCTGAATACGGTCCATAATCTTTTATTGGGAGATCCAATTTTATTATTCCAGCTACAGCTACAGTTAACATATGTTTTTGTTAGTTTATTTTAAAATGGCAAAAAAAAGTTTGCTTTTAAATTATAATAATGCTGTAAATACTATCTAAGTATTACTGACCTGAATGTTGTGTCCATCAGTCGTTTTTAAAGCTCTACAAAAATCAGCACACTATATATATATATATATATATACATTTTGTATGCCCTATATAAAATTATCACCATTATCTTCTAACTGTAGTCTACTGTACCATCAGATAGCTGACAAAAGCTGACCATACAATAATGAGAAGATAAATGTCCAACCACAAAAAAATAAAAAAAAACAGAGCACACAGAACATCCTTGGACTACTCAAAAACATGTAACAGGAGTTAAAGTAGAAAATATTATATCCCAATCCATTGTTTTAAACATTTTCAGTTTGTTTCCTCCTACTGTTCAATATGACTTTGGTGCAGATTTGCAAATTTTTTTCCTGTTACTTTCAACTGTGTATCAGTTTTTGTGGCTGGTGAAAATGTTTAGCCATAAACTGTGCATTTCCAAGCTAACATTCAGATTTAGATTGTGATTATTTGCAGGAACACACTTTTATTGTTCATTGACTACATTCATCCTTCCTATTTTTCCATAAAACGCTCATCTGCTCAGGAGGTCACAACTTTTAGTTGATATCAGGTATAAATTTCCATAACTGTTCCAGTCTGGATCAGGAGACAGTTTATCTGTGTCTGTAGTTGAGCTCTACCAGTGCTTACATTGAAAAGTACATTGCATTTTGATAGTAGACCACTTTCAGTATTTTTATTGTGTCTATGGGCCTGATCCAGACCTACGCCCGCGAGCGATCGTACGCCGGTTGGGAGCGTAAAACCGGGAGAAAAAATGCACTGCGCATGTGCAGTATGACAACTTCCCGTCGTCCGAAGGACATGAGCGTACAGCGAGCATATTTTGAGCGTATTTTTCACCCAAGGGGCGTGCGTTTTGTACAACGATAGTCCGGACGCTCGAGTTACTACACAGATGCGGGGATAGCCATTTAAATTGTACAGTATGGGCGTGCTAAGCCCCGTACGACCAGCGTATCGGTACGAAAATTCGCAAGGGCGCTTGAAATAGTTAGGGTAGGGTTCAGCCGCCGTAAGTCGGTACAATCAATGGGAGTGTCATGGGCGTGAAAGTTTATACGCCCGGGCGATCATGCTCGTGGGCGTAGGTCTGGATCAGGCCCTATGTATCTAATGGTGGTGAACGTATACTTGAAATGGGATGATATATTTGGCATCCTCGTTTTTTGGATTCACAATGCACTCTGGGTTTGGCTGCTGGGAACTTTAAAAACATTGCCCTCAGCAAGTCACCCAGTTCCGAAACTGCTCAGTAAAATGGGAATCAATATGTTAGTGTTTAAAATAAGTACCGTGTTTGAATACTGCGTTGTGTTTTTCAGTCTGCTGTATATAAATATCAGTCTATCTCATTGATGGCAATTCTTGAAAATCATGATGCCTTTCTTGTAAATCATTTTCCTCTTCCAGGTCAGTTAGTTCAGAGGAAGATGACAGAGGGGTAACGGGAAGAAGGGGGACACAAAAGCAGAGGAGGGCAGAGGAGGGAGTTTAAGGGTGCAGAGAAGAGGATTGGGAGGAGGGGGAGACATATCTGGATGATGTGGGTACATCAAGGGATAGAGTAAGACAAAGACTTTTGTCTTGTGCTGGTGGTGATGACTTTAGTTTGTTGTCCTGTAAATACAACCACAGAAAAGATAACAGTAATGTATAATTAAAATGATTATATATATATGATAATATAAATAACATTTACTCACCCCATCGATCTGCCTCCCCCCTCGTGTGCGGTGCCGACCAACTTCGTGGCGTCTCGTCACACCGAAAGTGTGTGGTGCTGTACGATTCCGCCCAGTGTGGTCATGGCAACTGCATAAATATTTCATTTGTGCAAAATAAAAGTGTGCAAATAATGTGACAAAATGTATCATGTATAGTGACACAAAAAGTTGCAAATTTGTACTGCACTTGCCATCTGAGTAATTACTCCGTAACACAGTTAGATTATATCCAACGTTTCAGTTTTATGCAAACTTTCTTCAGGGATAGTTTAACAACAATGACAGTGAAATATAAATAACATTTACTCACCCCATCGATCTGCCTCCCCCCTCGTGTGCGCTGCCGACCAACTTCGTGGCGTCTCGTCGCACCGAAAGTGCGTGGTGCTGTACGATTCCGCCCAGTGTGGTCATGGCAACTGCATAAATATTTCATCTGTGCAAAATAAAAGTGTGCAAATAATGTGACAAAATGTATCATGTATAGTGACACAAAAAGTTTAAAACAACACACGTAAGCTCTATGGATCAGTAATTTAGCGGGGATGACAAAAGTGCTCATATATACATGAAATCATCATGTTCCTGCTAATTATATTGTGACCCCAAATATTTCTAGCGGGGCCTAGAGCTCCCCTATTGAAAGGCAGGTACTTATGTATGGAAAAAAAGTCCAGGAAAAAGTTCATAAATGCTCCATATAAAGCGTTAATAGGTCAAGCTAATATAGATTCCAGGCAAACTGACACTGAGATATGCAATAGTTCAAAAGTTCAAAATGAATCGTTCAAGTATACAGTGGTCCACGTGGCAATGCACAGACAAATAGCCAGCAACTTGGAGACAATACAGTACCATACCATAGAAGTCCCGACACCCGAGCAGCTCCTCCTCCCGCTCTGTGTAATCATGCCTGTCCACTAGAGTCACCCAACAGATGCGCCGAGACATCAGCTGTGTGTTACTCAAAGACCCGTGGTACAGCGTACGTGTGCAGCACATAACTCCGCCAATAGGGGAGTGTAACTAGCTCTTGGCCGAATCCATGGTTGCCTAGGTGACAAAACAGACTGGCTCATAGCGCACCATGCCTTGTGATCTGCAGGGCTGGGAGATACAGCCAGCGGGAGAGGGGAGCTGCGGGGTAGCACTTGCAAAAGAGACACAGTTAGATGTGATGGAGGCCCATGGAACAAATGTAAATAAATCAAAGGCAATAAGCAGGAGTATAAACACAACCACAGGATA
Source organism: Limnodynastes dumerilii (assembly GCA_011038615.1). Classification (NCBI taxonomy): domain Eukaryota; kingdom Metazoa; phylum Chordata; class Amphibia; order Anura; family Limnodynastidae; genus Limnodynastes; species Limnodynastes dumerilii. Next base: position 94,045 of record WWET01002885.1, on the reverse strand, counting down.
AGCCAATATGAGATAAAGGGCAAAGGGCAGCACAGTATGAATAGGGATGGCTAGCATGTCAGCAACTAACGGGGAGGTATAGAGAGAAAGTACATATTGAGAAAAAAGTTAAATATCAGAGGAAACAGGAGAGATTCAACTCCTCATTAAGGCCCTCAGATGCCATAGCTCTGAATAGATATGTCAATCTTGCTTCTTTACTCAGTAGAAGAGTGTCTCTATCACCCCCTCGCCTGTGGGAATTTGTGCCACTGGCATACATTTGAAATCTTTAATGGAATGTTTATGTCAACAAACTGCCTGGCAACAGGTAGAGTTTTGGAGTCCATGTTAAAGAAGGTCTTCTTGATTGATGATCTATGCATAGAGATTCTTTCTTTCAACATTCTTCTCATCTTAACAACATACATTTTAGGGCAGGGGCATAGTATGATGTAGACAACATAGCGACTATCGCAGGATAATCTGTGTCTCATATTAAATTCAAGATTCATTGTTGGGTGTTTGAAGACATCCCCAGTCAATAGAAATTGTCAGTTAGTGCAGCCAGAGCAACAAAATACTCCATGTCTAAGAGAGAGCCACCCCCAGTACTTTTATGGGGTAAGTCATTTTTGACTAATTGGTCTTTTAAATTAAAACTACGCTTGTAGCTAATCAAAGGAGTGTGTGCAGTGGTGGCACCAATCCTAGGATCTGTGGCCAGGATGTGCCAATGTTAGTTGATAGCCCTCCACCAGAGATGGTGGAGAACGTAGTACAGAATACCATCCTCTCAACTTGAGAAGGTTTATCAGATTCCTGCTATAATTCATCTCTTTTAAGGTTCAGACATCTGTCTTTGGCAGCTTTAATTTCTCTCATCTCGTAGCCTCTATCCAGAAAACGTTGGCCCATATCGTCCAGAGCTTAAGACATATTGCCTTGGTCAAAAGTAATACGTGTTACTCTTTAGCATCTGAGAGAAGGGTAAGCCCGATTTCAGCGGTTGAGGATGGTAACTGTCAGCTCTTAAGAGGGTGTTCCTGTCAGTTGGTTTTCGGTAAAGTTCAGTGTAAAAGTCATTGTGGCCCTGTCGTATGAGGACATCCAAGAAATTGATCTGTTCTTTGTCATAAGTCAGGGTAAATCTAATTGTAGAGTCAAATCGGTTCAGCTCATCAATGAATTCAATCAGAAGGGTTTCAGGACCTGTCTAGAGGAATAACAAGTCATCTATATATCGTCCATAATGTTGGATGAAAGATGAGTACCTCGAATTGCCAAGAATATGTGTGGACTCATATCTGTACATAAGAGGTTGGCATACGACGGGGCCATATTAGACCCCATCACAGTGCCTTGAAGTTGCAGGTATAAGGTGTGCTGAAACAGGAAGTAATTCCTGGTAAGAATAAATTCTATGAGTGACATGGTGAAGTCAAGTTTGGGGCCAGTATAGTGCTCAGACTCAGTTAAGATATGCCTGATGGCAGCCATGCCATCTGAATGAGAAATGTTAGTGTAAAGACTACTAACGTCAAGAGTCACAAGTAGACTTCTACCCATCTGGTGGCTGATTGTATATGTTTTAGAAAATCTGTTGTGTCCTTAAGGAAACTTGGAACTTACCGTGCTGCAGGTTGTAGTAGGAAATCAATGTATTGCAAAAACGGCTGACTAAGGTACCCAGAAAATAGAATAAAAGAGAACCGGCAAAACAGAATAAACAGCCAGGCAAAACTTTTCTAGCTCCGACATTTCAGGTTATTTATTCAACCTTTCATCAGGGAACATTTTGGGAAATACATAACCTGAAACGTAGGAGCTAGAAACGTTTATTCTGTTGTGGCATATATATATATGGACTCTTTATGCTAAGTGAAAAGTACATAAAAAGTAAAAGACTTTTTTATTGTACTAAAATTTATGCAATTAACATATACACTTACTTGTCTGTCCAGTAGAATGTATTTCTCTATGCAGCTCTGATAAGAGATATAGCTACCTCCTGTGTACAGTAGATCACTCCACTGCTGATGTAGTTGGTCTACTCTGCCATGTGTTCCTAGTTGACGCAGGATAATATACATTGCCCTTCGGTATATCTGGCATATTTTAAATAACTATGATGACCTGTCCATTCATTATATCTACTTAAAAAAAATTCAACACCTCATGGGAGAATTCTTGTGGTATTATGATTGTAAAATATTAGCTCTTGTCACAGGCTGCCTTGTATTGAATGAACAAAGAAGGTATGTGATTATCTATTTGTACAGCATGTATGGCAATGGCTAAACCTAATGAACATGCCCTACGCTATGTGAATATAGAGCATGCATTTAATAGGCCTTACCAGCAAGCTATTATTATTTTACAAAGTGGGTAATCAAGTGTTTCTCACTTCCATACATGCAAATTTAAAAAAATTACTATTAAAAAAAATGAATAAAAAAAAAATTGAATGCACATATGTATTTGTGATATACATTAGGTTTTGTGCACAAATTGTAATGTTCAAAGGTTTTCTAAAACTTTTTTGTATACCGAAGGATTTGTGTTTGACTTAGATATGACCCTTGGTTGGTGCAAATATATTCCACATGTCCAAAACATACATACCGTCACATCAAGCTCAGCTTGGGTGCAGTTGCTTGGGCACACCTACCGAGCTCATATTCTATATGTTGACTGCCCTTACAGTAAAGAACCGTCCCCTTTCCTTTGCTGGTTGTCCTGTGTACAGTCCTTGGGGTAAAAAGTTCCCGTATAAGTTTTGTATTGACCCATGATGTATTTGTTTATAGTAATCATATCTCCTCTTAGACGCCCCTTTTAAGTAAACATGCATTAACTAGCTAGCCGTTCCTGAAAGCTCAATGACTTTATCAATTTTGTCGCCCTTCTCTGAACCCTTTCTAGTTCCAAAATTTCTTTTTAATGGAGTGGAGTTTAACTCCATATTTAAAAATTCGAGATGAGGCCTTACCATTGATTTATATAGTGGCCAAATTCGACCCTCTTCCCTTGCATCTATGCCTCTTTTTATGCATGTTAATACTCTATTGGCCCTTGTGGCTGCTTAACATTGAGCATTATTACTAAGTTCTCCATTAAAGTTCCTCTAAATTTACACCCTTTAAACTATAAATTACATGGTGGATTTTGATTCCTAATTAACTTAACTCATTAACTACATGCCTCTAACCTTCCCCACTCATTAAACACCTTTCATAATGTAAGCCACCACAGAGCTATTAATGAGGGATTCTTCATTGCGGGGATATGTGTGTGAATGGGATCTGCACATGTGCATTTCAAAATCACAATGAAATACACTACGTTAACTGGCCTCTGAATCGGATCCAATATATATATAATATATAATAACAGTACAAAAATAAAACAGAATTTCAGTAGCTTTTTATTGATACATAGCATGCGCAGGATTGGACATAGATTGTAGCAAGGTATTTAATTAACACTGAAATAGTAGTATACTTTACGTATTTTACACATATTGTGAGATGGTTCATTTTTCACATTTTTAGTTTGACAATGAATTTTACAAAAATGTTTGCCATGTGTTTAATAAACAAGCACTATACAATATCGATAGTCGCTGCCATGTCTGCTATGAAGCATTTATTGATGTTGCGTTTGATTCTTCCGTAGCCCTTTTCTCCCCATTCTTCCCCCCAGCTATAAAAAAAAAAAAAAAAAGATTCTGAAGAGACATTTGTTCTTGCCATTAGATGCATTACTACTATACATTACTTTACTTTGCATAAAAAACACACCAACTTCTTTTCCAAAATCACCCTTATGGTTTCCACACTAATACGCCTTATGTGTACAGATCTGTGTAAAAGGGACCAGGAATGTCTGCCATTGGTTGATATTTATGGACTGTATCAAGACTTGCATCTGGCACCCCACTTACGCACGCAGTGTGTGTAAGTGGGGTGATTTGAGTGGAGGGTGCAATGGAAAATCCATAGTAAGGGTCTGTGCTTGTAAATTGTACAGTGTGGAATGGGTTTCCCACTTATGTGTGGATCAGCGGTCGGACGGAACTCTGATCCGCCAGTGTGACTTAAGGCTGCCTTATGGCAGCGTAAGTCACACTATTTATGAATGATAGAGGGAAGTGACAGAGTGCGGGGGTCTGGATCCTGTCCTATCTGTGTAAAAAGAGTTACGTATTAAAACATTAGTTTATATTGCCTACCCACAAATACATAGCAGGAAGCTATATTTACCCTACCTTAAATAAAAGCATGCTAAACATTATTCAAAAAATGAATGCAAATTGGCCAAATTCTACTGTTTAGAATATATTTTGCATAACGTAGGTGAAAAGCACATGTACTATGCAAATGCCAGAAACAGAATTTCATCTGTATTTTTCTGTAATACTTTAAATATGAGAAGATGGGCAAGTAAATTAATATCACCAATATATTTGACTTAATTGTGTAAATAAACAAGAAGCTATATGTAAAATTTGATTCATTTTAATAGAGGCACAAGGTTTTCATAGATACATCACAAAGGAGTGAGTGAACAGTCTGATACTACTCTATGTTCTGCTTAACTAGCTATGTAAAACTTAACTCAACTTAAAAGTAAACTAAAACTTAACTAAGCTTAACATAACTATGTAAAATATTTGGTAGGGGAAGATCGAAGAGTATTGTACAGTAACACAACAGGGATATACAACAATTGTACATCTTCTCAAATGATGTGACATAAACAGAGTAGCTTTCATATATAGGAATGCCAAAAGCTGACAGAAACCACACAGCCTATTGCATTCCCTTCAATATAGCTAACATATATTACAGCACAGTCAGGAAAAATGATATAATTCTTCATAGAGAACATAAAAGGCTTGGTTTGCTAGCTGGATGTTTTTCACAATATTCAATACTATAACCAGCGCACTACTCCCCTATTTAAATAGGAATAGAGATATAGGCCTAGATTCACACTACCGGACGCATTGCTTATACGTCCGTATTTAACCGATAGTTGCTACTGCGCATGCGTAGTAACTATTTTATGCACTCTACGTATCGTTTTGTTACGTAGATTGCGTATATGCGGCCTTAAAGACTACCGTCAAGTAGTGTGTATCCGGTTCATATATAATATTCACAATTAGGTTGTGTAAGTAGATGATCTACTTCTTATTAAAGCCCCAGCGTTTCTATTACTTGCACGTAATTATTAAAGGAGAAAAATAGTAACACAAACTGCTCTATGTAGAATGTCTCCTTTCAATAACACTGGCTGTATACTTATGTATATAAAGGAAAATATTTATATATGAGAAGACAGTGGCAATCTGTTACAATAAAATATAATGACAATTATAGATCTTGATTTTTGTTTAATTCATCAAAAAGTGTTTTAAAATACATAGCAGTGTAAAATTGTGCAGTATTATTTGAAAAGAGTGTATAACTAAGACAGGGATACGTTTAGAGGGGATATATGCATAATGTGTAACCGGTTTAGCATCAAAACAATGAAGAAAGAATAGGAGATTAAGTAAGGCCAGAATATAAGTATGTATTGTGCTTAATTCATTTGAAAAATTACAGATTTTATGCATTTAACTTTTTCACACAGCTTAAGTCATTAAAAACTTCAAAAAGGGTTACGTGGAAGACTGCATGTTGCTAACGAAATTATTTATACATTATTATGTTATAATTTATATGTTATACTTTTCAATAGTTACTGAAGGCCTAAACCAGACTAGAACATATATCCAATGACCTAATGTATCTCTGCGTGCCTTCGAATTGTGCTTGAACAGAGCACACACCAACAATTTAGACCTACACACAACTTACGGCTGTGACCCCATGTGTTTGAAATAAAATTCCATGGGATGGAAGGGTTGAACAAATGTAGACGGTGAGGGCATGTTCCAGCAAATGAGCCCAATCCAGACCTGAATGTTAGCTTAAATAGGCACAGCATATACCCGAACGTTTGCACCAGCCACAGTGCATATCCAAGTATAGCAAGATGCCAATGACCAACATTCCATAGACCATGTTACCATTGTGTTAGCATTTAATTAGCACTGCTGTGAAGAAACGGGTGGGGGTCCCCTGACATATTACTTTTTTATCCCTGTCATCTTGGATATTTCTGATGGACATTTATTATCACATGTATGTATCTGTGACCTTTGTTAATATATAGTCTGGGTGTATTATATTTTGCATATAACATATGAAGTTTGTGTAGTTATAGAAGTGTGTTATATAGCTATGTTAAACATGTAATGTTTTTATAGGATTATGTAGCATGTAGGCAATATTTATTGTGTGATAAAACTTTTAATGCAGTTAAAGTTCAGTCAGATGGTTATAGTAGGCATTTGTACGAGTCTCCAGCAGGGCTAAGTAGATCTCATTACAAAGGGTCTATTATTATTAACAAAACCTCTGTCTAAAGCCAGATGCAGGTAGATCAGTGTTCCCCAACCTCAGTCCTCAGGGACCACTAACAGTCCATATTTTCTAGGTTTCCTTAAAGAATCCCAAGTGATATAATGAGCAGCACCTGTGGAGCTTTTAAAATGTGATAGTTAGTAATGAACACACCTGTGCTCCAGCAGTGACACCTGGAAAACATGCACTGTTAGGGGTCCCTGAGGACTGAGGTTAGGAAACACTGCTATAGAGAGTATGTAGAGTCACTGCACTATGTGCAGACTGCAGACAGAGGTGAGACATGACAGGAGTATAATTTCACTCAGTGGTGCTTGATGGAACATGCACAAAGGGCCTGATCCAGACCTACGCTGGTGTGCGTATCGTATTATCGCCGAACGTACCCCCGATGCACAGCAATAGGCACTCCCCTTGCTCGTACCTAGTTTAGCATCCATACGCTCGGCAAACGCTACCCTAACTTCTGTGTTCATTACCGCGGCTGTCCGTACGTTCATTGCACATAAACGACGCTTAACACGCCTATACTGTACAATTTAAATGGCTCCACCCGCCTACATTCCTTAACTCCAGCGTCCGTACTAAGTTCGTACAAACACGCCCCGTCGTCGGAACAAACGCAAACAATACGGACGACAGAATCGCCGCTACGAAAAGGTCTTTGGTACGACCGGAAGTTGTCACTATGCGCAGTGTGTTTTTACTGCCGTTTTTACGCTTACAATCAGCGTTAGCGCGCATGCGAGCGTAGGTCTGGATCAGGCCCAAAGTGACTAAACAGACTGAACAAATGAAACTCAAACAGGGAGTGTGAATGGAGCTAGATAACAAACACACACAGCAAAGCTGGATGGGAAGAAGTCCCCTGGAGTGGGGAAAACAGACAGGGGAATGATAGACACTGACACTCTTGTAAACACACAAGCAGGAACCAGAGGTACAGGAACCAGGGGAACATAATAAGGTGGGGAGGAGCACTCAGGATTCGCTGGATCAGAAAAGATACCAAACAGCAGCAAAGACCGGTAACACTGGAGTACTAGAAGCTAATATTGACAAGGACAACTACTGACAGCTATCTAAAGGGAGCGTTGCATCCAGATTGGCTGCTGATTACACACAGCCTAATCCTCAGTCAAGGCATCCCAGCTGCCAGGTAATAAGGATACTTTAAACAAAAAGCATGCTGGAGGGGAAATGTGGACTGGAATACCCTGCTACAGTACAGTAATATGATTACACACCGCTAAGATACTAACGGCTTGTAACATCTGGGCATTGTAGAAACTGTTTACTTTATGATACAAAGTTAAAAATGAATTATGTATTTCTTGTGAATACTACATACAAATAACAACACTCTTTCCAGGACATCTTTTTAACCAGTTAGCATTAGTAAAAAGAACAAAAATGTAGTCACCTTTCATACCCCACAAAGCTGTGCCATAAAACGGTGTGCACTCTTATACTGTAAGCAGCCCCTTAATTTCCTCCCCTTTGTTCACAATGGCCCTGCATGCTTCTATTATATGTACACTGTACCCACTTATTGCTGCATCTGCTCTGCTCTTGGGTGGTGAACAGGTGAATGAACAAACCTTCCAGTCTCTGCCCCATTCTGGACAAACCTCTACCGATAGGGACAGAGCACCAAATTCAGACTTATTAAACACCCGCATTGTATTAGTGTGCATGCACCCACATAAGGCTGGGTAAAGCTCTTACATACAACCCTGATTTTTATACCATTTTACATGGGGATGGCATGGAAGTATTAAGGTTGGGTGCTGCTCATAACTTTGTACAAGTGAGGAGAGCATCCTATCCTCCCTTGTACCAGAGTTATATGATGCTGCTGGGATCCGGCAGTGGACCTTGGCTGCTGCAGCACTTGGATTAGAGCGCAAGGTGAATGGAGTCAGTGTAATAATTAATATTCAAACAAGCCAAAAAGTGGTGGTAGAAGGGGTGGCATAATATTATTTATATACTATAACAGAATTGATGATCAGGATTCTCCTGTATGGAGGTCTGTAGAAACCTTCTCCAAAAGTTAGGTACAAGCAGTTAACCTTTACACCATAACCAAATGTTATTCATGGGCAGCCATATTCAGTCACAATAATACACAATGATAACAGAATAGTCATATGTTACCTATTTTTTATAATCCAGTACTCTGTGTCTTCTTCATCATCATCATCATCATTATGTTCCGTCCCATAACCCACAATAATAATTGCATGATTAGCATTTGCGGCACAATCCCCATCGAATATACCTTGTAATAAACAGAAATGTTACATAAATGTTCTGTACACGTTTTTCAGATATATCTGAAAAATAATACCAGTGAGGAGCACAGAAATGGTACATAGATAGCGTAAATACGCTATTATGCACGCATAGTAACTCAATTCTTAAAACAACGTTCGTAAGACGAATACTACGTTACTGTGAATCCGAACCTAGATCTTTAGTCTAATGTTTAATAGAGGTCAGATAATTTATTTTATCTTTCTACATTGTCTTTTATTGTCCTTTAAAAAATACAGAGTTAAACAAACCATTAGCATTTTTTTAAGGAAATCACCATGGGCCGTATTCAGACCTCCGGCTGCATTGCATATGTGGCCGGAGTTTACCGATATGAACCACTGCGCATGCACAGTAATTTCATTACGCTATCTACATTACTTTTTGCAATGTATATTGCGTATATGCGGTCTTTAAAAGTAACGTAGATAGCGTAATGAAATTACTGCGCATGCGCAGTAGTTCATATCGGTAAAACTCCGGCCACATTGCATATGGTCTGAATACGGCCCCATGTGAAGAACTGTTCCACTCACACATCTTACCTATGCAGTTCTTGCATGTATGTTAGAATAATACCTCTAATTCTATCCTCTATCTGAAAAGCTAATTTTTTCCATATGCATCTTATATAACCTTATAACAGTTTAGATACTTCATTAAATCATATTCATATGTGTTTTTTTAATGAGTATAACTAAAGCAGGACAAAAACATGTGAGAAAAATAGTCATCTCCAGAGTATTCATTATAAATTACTGTACCTTCACTATAAAACTGGAAATCCAAGTCTACTCCAAACCCAACAGTGATGGGTCCTTCAAGGGCCACAGAGGAGGCCATGTTCTGTTCATCAGGCAGCAAGTAGTATTTGGTTGTATTAAAAAATATTGCTTTATCAGAATTGTATGAACAAGCCATTTTCTGATAAAAAAAAAAATTTAAACTCATTATTATTATAAATATATGGTTGCTACACATCTTTAAAAATAAAGTTGATTTTTGCCACACCAAAGTTAATATTCTAATAAATATAAATCACAGTGTTGATACTTTGCTGAGATTTTTGCAGTCATTTTTTTTGCATATTTGCATTTTTGATTATCACTCCACTGGGCTGATCCAGAGTTTTAGCAAAGCTAATGTGCTGATTCACAGTATATGCAGAGTGATCAAACATTTTTAGGGCAGCATTAAGCAAAATCTCTTCCAGCTTACATTACACCTGCCCTGAGACGTTGTAAAATTCCAGGAGAATGCAATACAGGCTTCTACTGTACTCGCATAAAGCACTAAACTGCCCGTTTTTTCATTTAAATTAGCACAGTGCACACAAATGCGGACCCAGGAGGATCAGCCACTTTGCGTCTGCTTTTCTGTACTCCAGTTCTGCATATGCGCAGTGCACACTTAAAAAAAACAGGTATAAAGGCAGCTCTGAATCAGCTCCCACATGCTCAGTAATGTGATGCAGTGTGTACCCAGCATTACTGTATTACAAAAACCAGAATTTAAACATCTCTGTCCATCACCAGCCTCTAAGAGTAAACAACAAAACAGATTAAACTTTATGCCAAGATTTTTTTTGTTCAAACCATGACAGGGATAAACATACAACATTATAATACCACAAATAAGATACATCTAAAACTCTGTAAATAATATCTATATATACAGTGTGTTCTCATGTCAGCACCTATAATCTAACCATTCTGGTGTCATCAACTTGTTGTTCAACAGAAAAACAAAAAATATATATATATATTGTCCAAGGAATATGGCATTTCTTAATGTTTCTGTGTATTACAAGATTATCGTGACCTCCTTTACAAGATTTAGTATGTATAACATAGGGCCAGAATCACAGCTAGGAAATAGTAACGTACGGAAGTCTGCAGGGAAATGTTACTGCTGTGCACGCACAGTACCATTATCCATGCAATGGAGCACAGCTGGTCAATGCGGATATCAGCCCTACTAGTACTGTAAGTCCTTATTATGCACCTGTGTAGTGCCAGTACAAAACGAGGTCATGCACAAGCTAACTACTTGGCTCTGCTGCTACATAGATGGTGGGACACGGGCGTACCCCCACAAATATAAGCACAGTTATTTATATAGCATTAGTGTACAACCTACTAAACTATGGTTCACTTGAATATTCATAGAATTTTCAGGAGGGTGTGCACTATGAATTCTAGAATGATCTAGGCATTGTTCATGTTGAATGCAGCAAAAATGTTGTTAATAATAACAACTCAATTTCATTTTCTCTGCTTTTATAAAAGGAAAGGGCACCTGATTCAGTATGTCCCTTGTTGGCCCAGCACAATAGCTTCTCCCTTTTGCACTGTTAAGCTCATTTTTGAAACGATCGGACGGGATATAGAAGTTTTCCGCGCTGCATTTTTTTTACTTAGATATTAAAGGAACTGAACACTCCAGGAAAAAAACTTGGAGCTACCAAGTAGTCAAAACTTGTGGAGGATCATTTAGTACTAGTTGTTCCTTTTATAAATAGGTATTCATTTGTCTATTTATGGATTTAGGGCCGGATCCTGACCTACATGTGCCTTACGTACGTGCAAGGTCATAACGGCTGATTGCGTAGAGGGGAGTGCATGCCCCCTGCACTCCCCGCTCAAGGTAGTAAAATCTGGACACTTACGTGTCCAAATTCCTACCTTAACTGTTTCCCCCACCCCGTCCCCTCATTTACATGTGTATCTCAGCCTTTACGTCAGAGATACAACTGTCGTAAAAGAGGGGACAGCCCCTTTTCCGTAACAGCCGGCGTATGTAATGTACATAATGCACACTGACCCTTAAGGCATTGTAAGAAGGTTGTGCGCATGCGCACAACCTTCAAGACAGGGGAATTACATACGCACTGTACGTACGTCCCCTGTCGTACGGACCTGAGGATTGGGCCCATAGTGCTTAAAATATTTTATATATTTTAAATTATTACATTAATATAATAATTATTTTTTATGTATATTTCACATAAGTGAAGGCATCTAATTTTCTTGACCTTTGGCCGTCTGAATAAAATTATTGTTTCTGCATCCAAATATATGAAAGGTGAAATTGTCCTCAATGACAGATACAAACACATTGTACTATACTATTTTTCCCTTCTCTACAAAACTACAGAAGAAAAATAAAATAAACAAAAAATACCTTCTGTTCGTATTTATAATCTTCGTCCTTCATGACGCCATACTCTGCTGCATGCATAATGGCCAAAAGTGGAAACCCTCCACAACATCCGTGATCTTCAGTGTCACAGTCTACCATTTCCTGTTCACTCAGGACCATAAGTTCATTGTTCGTTATACATAGTCGTGATTCCATCATGCCCACCTTAAAGACAGAGAAAACTATGTATTATTGTAATAAAATGTTTACTGTTCATTGTCACTACTGGCTATGCATTTGTTAACATAAAAAATGTTCATACACTTTGTTATTACTATTATCATTATTATATTATTATTATTATTATTATTATTATTATTATTATTACTGTAAGATTAGAGCACTTAACCTCTGTATTTGAGAAATCTGGTGATATGACATGATATGATGATTTTTCTGTAACCATTCAAATCACAATGTCGCATACATACATGATGAAATATTATTACAAGATGGAGCACAGATCCTGCATACAATTTCTTACTGTTGCAAATGCCCAACAGGACCCACAAGAGCCTTGATTTTTAACATGAGTCACGCATTTTGAATCTCTCCAATCAACATTTTCAGGAAGATTAATATGGGTTCCATGTCTGTATCTGGGAACATTGGAAGGCAATTCTGATGAAAGCAGGCAGCTCCGAGACTTCAGCTCTTTCACTGTCTAACATAAAATAAGAATTATATTGGAGCAAGCTGCTAGAATGTGCAATATAAAGTTATTCTGACCATTTGTTTGTGTTTAGTTTTAACTACCCAACACTTTGTTAAATTTGCATCTCACAAACATGACTCAACAGGAAACTACATAATGTAGAAACAATAATGAAACCGATCATTAAATAATAAATAATAACAAAGGGCCGTATTCAGATAACCGTTTCCATTAAGGAACGCAATTATACGCATGGCCATTGCAGGCCAAACCCCCTCACATCCGCCTCCATAGACCACTTGTAACTTTCCGTGAGCACTTGCGTGTTTATGTGTCCTCCGTATGTGCGATTCATGTTAGCCACGCCCACATACCTGCATTTAAATGCCTCCCCCCATCCATTTTTATTAAAATTTTCATGTGCCTATTTTTGTGTCGCATATCCGGACGTATGTACCCAAGTGCGATTCACAAGTTCGTCTGTGATGCACTTACATGCGTATAGTCTACGTGAAGTACGGAAAATAAGTTACTATGCATGCGCAGTTGAATTGTACCTAACGATAAGCCCGGAACTCGCTGTGAAAACAGTTCTCTGAATACGGCCTAAATACTTGCACACAGGTGACAAAACAACTTTGGTGACTTCTCTATGAGGTTGGGGTTTTTGGTTTGTATTTTATTTTTGTTTTGCTTCCTATATTAATCTTTGGAACACAGTGAAAATGAGTACCTCATATACAGAGTTCTGAGAGTTTAAAATCTACAATATATAGTACAGGTAGTGGGAACGCATTTGAAACATGCCTAGGCAAATAGGCTGAGATGTGTAATGCAGCAGTCTGTTCATATGACATGTTTCAAATAATCCACTTCTGCTTATGCCAGTCACTGTATGTACTATACTGTACTGTGTGCAGGAGAAATCACACTCTTTTCTCTTTGGGGTGACTCAGAAGAGACGTATGAGGGCATAGATGCACCACCAAGTCTCCTCTGGAATTTGCAATGGAAAGTGGTGATGCCTATATTCTAAATCAAGCCCTTAGATAACACACCTGTCAGTGTGTTACAGAAAGGACTCTGAAAGTTTCTTTACTTTGTGAATATTCTGCATGGTCTGTGTCTTATAAATGACCATAACTAAGGAATACTCTATAGAACGTGTCATCTTACCATATCTGCAAAATGATTCATGGCCATTCTGTAGGTGGTGAGACCTTGATCAGCCAGCTCATTATGTTTTTGCACTTTATGCCATGTATCTTCCCAAGCTTTTCTTCGTAAAACCTCTTCCTCTGAAGATGGATATGTTTTTCCTGCCACATAATGTGTTAATAATAATATTTACTGGTTTGTTAATAAATTCGATCAGACATAATCAATCCCAGAACTACTTAAAACTTTTTATATTTAGCCAATTATGCTGTCATGAGTCAATATAGCATATAAAATTCAAATTTGAGAACCTATGATCTATGTTTAAATATACATTGTGACCTATGTCACAATGTACTCCTCTAATTAACATGCAAGGAAACCACAAAAAATTACACTTTCATTATATTTCTTTTTTAGGACTAATTCCTCCCAGTTAGAGCCAGAAATCCAGTAATCCAGGCAACATGATCCACTTAAATGAATAGATTTTTTAATCCATGCTTTCTCTAAATGGCTCCTGATCTGTCTACAGAAGATTAAATTATTCAGTGACCACACAATGTTTTGGAGGTATTAAAAGCCTTAATCAGACTTATAAATAGTAAATGTAACTACTTACTGCCTGTACCTATGCTGCATAAAAGGGATCTTTATACACAGTGTTTTGAAGGGATTTGTTATGTGTTTGTTTATTCATGTGATATTGTTTGCTATTCACATGAATTGACTCTTTTAGAGATGCATATTTACCATGTTTTGACTTCCATATGTTCCATTCTTCATCAAAGAAATGGGAAGCCCAGGCGGAGATTACAAGAGTACAAAGAATGGACAGAACCTTATTCGAGTGCATTCTGTAAGGCAGGATATTGTCACTACAAGCCACCTGTTCCTCCAACAGGAATGTAAATGCTACTAAATAATACAAAGGTGAAGAGCTTTAGATTGCAACATACACAACATAAGATATACACATGACCCATTTCATTAGGTACAAAATACTCTGCTTCTCAATTTCCAACCGTCAGTTACTATGGTAACCTCTTTGTTGAAGAGACTAATAGTTTTTTAAATATCAGTTAAGTCATTTCACCAGGTGAGTGACAGTTGGAAGCTCAGGTGTGGAGAATATTGTACCTAATGGAATGGGTCATGTTGGAGGGTCTTCAGTATAGTCTTCATTAGTAAAGCATCCTATCCATCTATTTATTATTAATATACAGAAAAACCTACATAATAAGCAGCAATATAAAAAATTAAATATAGTATGTATCTATGTCTGCAATAGCTAAATATAATGCAAAAAAAAAAAAGTTATATTTAGTTTATATGTAACCACTAACCTGAGAGATACAGTATGCTTCCTGCTGTGGATGTATATCCAAATCTATCACATCTGTCTACACATCTATATATATAGCTATAGATAGATATCTTTGTATCAGTTTCAGTATTGCTAATCATAAAAATGTGCCAAATGAACTTATCTAGAGCTCTAACAATCTGATTAACAGGAACAGTTAAATGTGTCAGTCTGATAAGATTGGGAATCTACATCGTGATGTATTGATGATTAACAAAGGTGACACTGGAAACAATTAAACTCTAGTTTAACATATCAGTAAGAGTTAAACTGGATCCAGAGTTTACTTTCCCCTGTTTTCTGTGCAGTCAGATTGGATTATTAATTGGCGTTCTGTAGATGCATTCGTACACCTGATTGGAACACAACCGGTTCTAACCAGACATCCAACAAATGACCTCCAACATCTTCCAACAGGTGGGGTCGAGTGGTGCTTGCAAGTGGGTGTGACTTGGAATTGCAATGGACAGCATTAGCTGGAGTCTGTTTCTGTGAAGTGAATGGTTAGCGGTGTGTTTTGCTCGGATGCCTGGATACAGTGTATGTCTGCACAATCAACAATTGGATCTTTGAATCAAGTCCTATGTCCCATGGGCTTGTATGTTTACAGAGCATTTAGGGTGACCTCCTAATTTATCAAATGACCCTACTTTATATTAAGTTGTGGTGTAAAGTAACAGCTTGTATGTGTTAGCATATATCAGTGACTCAAACGTATGTTGTTTAAGATAACAGGGAAATCGTTGAGATAGTCAGTGATTACAAGATCAATCAGGAAACATGGTATGAAATGTTCTTGACATTTATTGCCTTTTCTAATATATTTATAAAAGTGACATGGGGGTAAATCCAGACCTAAGTACGCTAGCATTTTTACGCTAGCTGCTGATGTAAAATCACCTATTTGTATGTACTGGCAGATGTTACGCCACATAACTCTGAACATACGTACCATACAACACCCGGAAATATGCTTTGGAGACGGAGGAAGGCATTTAAATTGTACAGTATGGGCCGGGTTTCCCGGTACGTATGTGAATGCATTACGCACGTCAGTGCTTTGAAAAGTTAAGGCAGGGTTTGGGAAACGACCAGAGTACATACGAGTGAGGGGAGTGCATAGAAAATACGCAAGTGTAAATACGCTACGCAATGTAACTTAGGTCTGGATCTGCCCCATTGACTTTTTTTTTTTACAGAAAAAGTCATATTAACTTCAGAATCCTGCCCTTAAAGTCTTAAGAACAGATCTAAATCTTCTGCGCTCTGAGATATGCTTAATCTCATTAGCATCCTAACTACCATACAAGCGAGGAGAGGCCTTTTCCCTTGATTGTACGGCATCACGATTGAAGGACCCTAACTTAAGATAACCAGAGTCCACAAATGGGAATAGTGTGCAAAGGCTGAAACAGTCCTTATTGTACTATTTACATACCTTGCTCCTGCCACATAGCAGAAGTGCTTTGGCTTCCTGTAACTGTCTTGCCCCCTCGCCTGAATTTTTACCAGGATACAGGTTTGGATCCAGAGCATTCAGCTTTGTATCGGTAATGATGAGCCTGCATAAGCATCGCTTACCAAAACCAATCCTAGCGATAGGAAAATGTATTTGTGAAATAAGTTCCAACTAAGCTAAAACTCCCAATATTAGGCTAATTATCTAAACATTTGAATGCAAAGCTAGAGGTAATTGCCATGTAATTTCTAATAAAATGATTACTATAAATTCATATCAGGGAAACTGTGATCAGCTAGACAGAGCAGATAGAGCCATTTCCCAAAAATTGCTATGGCTGATGTAACTAAACCGTCCTGACACCTGAGTAGCAGCATTATTCAAACTGAAATAGAGGTAAGAAGACATTTCCTGCTAGAGAAAGGAAAAACTCCATCTTCTGTTTGAATGACAGGATTTATTAACAGGAGTCCTGTGGAAGAATGAGGGTGAGTCATTGGGCCTGATCCAGACCTATGCCAATGCGCTGTGCTTACTAAAGCACAGCGTATCGGCGTTCACTTACCCCGACACTCCCCCTGTACGGGCGTATGGCCCCTTCTTTACGCCAGCTGAAGGCTACCCTAACTTCAGCCGGCATAAGGAAGGGGCCATACGCTCGCACAGGAGCGTATGGCCGATTAGCACGCCCCCCCCCCCTCATTTACCTACCTCCCCCCGCCCACCAGCACTAACCTTAACGTAGGGACG
>WWET01002885.1:39410-74690 GCA_011038615.1 Limnodynastes dumerilii | reverse complement strand
CACAATAGAAGGACAGAAGAAGGGGGCAGAAACAATAGATGGACATAAGTAGGGGGCAGAAAGGCTACATGGGTACACAAGAAGGGGACAGAAACAATGGATGGACACGGAGTGGGCACACAAGGAAGGGGCAGAATTAATAGATGGAAACAAACTTGGCAGAAAAACATACAAAGAGTAAAACAAACCTTTGATTAAGACGGATAAACTTGCAAAAAATAAAACATAAGTCTCCCTGTTGGGTTCTGGGCACTAGGATGTACTGTGTATTGGATTGTGGTCACTATAAATATCTTTTTATTGTCTTGAGAAGTGCAGATACAGTAACTGCACAACAAAGAGTGGGGGCATGTCTAGAGGAGAGGGGGTGACAGTGGGAGGGCTAAATTCTCGCCCCCCCCCCCAAAAAAAAAAGTTGTGACGCCCCTGACTTGCACTCTATCGGAGAAGAGGTATGTAAAAAGTACAGACCTTTGAAATTGGATGCTTTTATGTGGGGATGGTTTTTAATTCTTAAAGTAGGGTTTTGTGGTTGTATGAGCAAGAAGTGTCCTCCTTTATGGTAGTTAAGATGCAGTTGGGATTCGGCAGAGGAGGTCTGGATCCAGTCCAATGGTCCTACTACTTATGATGTTAATTAGAATATTTGTGTCTGAATTTGGATCAGTCCAGTGCCATACATTTCTAGCATTAGAGGCATATATATTTGTTTGTTTGTTTTTGTACAAGCCTAGTAAGAAAGCAATATGAATGCACAGTAATGAAGGAGAAAATTATAGGAAGCAAATATAGAAAAGACTCATTAAACGGAACATAATATTTTGGGTCTAGTAAAATGTGGAAATGAGTAATAAAAGATAAACTTTATGCAAATATATTGTTATTGAACAGGAGCGGAAATGTTGTACAATTTAAATAACTTATTTACATAAACCACTTACAAGATTTTCTTTCACAGTTGTTTTTGATGAAACCCTGAAATTTACATTTGATATATAGCAGCTGCTAGGCAAATAAAATACTGATTTGCAGTGTTTCTCATATTAAAATTAAAAGAGAAGAATAACAGCTACTTAGGAAAGTCATGTCTAGAATTGAATGGGTTTTTTTTTACGTTTTTCACTTTTTTCATGGTCTTCTGGATATTACAAGGAAACATGACTTCATTTAGTTCTATAATGTATTACTATTTTATTATACACCACTGAAGGCTTCCAATTATTTAGTTTGGCACCACCCTTAAGCAAGAAAACTTAAAATACATTTTCCATGAAGAAACCATTAGTGAACAGTGACAGATTATTAGTGACAGATCTATTAACAATTATTAAAGCCACTCTAGATAATATTACATGTCACAGTAAATAAATGTTTATATGTTGACTTGCAGTTACAAATATAAACAGTTCTAGGTATAGAATAAAGCAATGACAAATAAAACTTTTGTTGATAACATTACATTTTAAACAGAAATATGCCTTTGCTGACATCATATATATTGCAATTGTAACATTTATATTACATAAATAACAGTATATACAGAGTTTAGACATATTAAATAAATCTCCCCATTTAAATAATTTCTAAGGAGGAAAAATGACACCCAATATGTGCAGATCAGCAGTTGTTTTGATGCACACTCGGGTTGCTCACCCTTCTTCAATCATGCATGCATTGGCAGGTTTTTTCCTGCCCTCCTTCCCTCTTACCTCTCACTTCAACGAATCACACTCGCACCTGTTAGTTTGTTTTGCATTTGTTTCTTTTTTTATTTTATAAATGTTCTATGTAAATGTTACACATAGACATTTCCTCATCATAAACTTATTCTGTTTTCTTTAAAGAAATAAATCCTCCCCAAAACATCCGGATCCAGAGTTGGCAAAAAGCTACATCTGGGTAAAACCAAGTTGAATTGCAGGTAGGCATATTTTACTTGTAGCAAACTGCATTATAACTGAGAGCTGTATCTTTGCAGTAGAGTAATGGAGCAGTATCTTTGTGCAGTGAGCAAAAGCAAAGTATTCTGCCTGCATTCAAAGAATAAAATTTATTTGTTACCACCTGGAAATTCAACGGGATTCTGTTGCTACTCTGGCAAGCCCTATTTTGATAATTATACAACCACCAGCTGAATGGCAGTTTGTGTCATTGCTGAAATGCTTGGCACATAGAAAATTGCTATTGGGAACAGGTACATATTTTGACGCGTCCCCAATGCCAATAGACTGTGGCAGCTGTGGAAGAAGGGACAATAAGGGTTAGGCTTCGAGAAAGGAGGGTTAGGGATAGGGCTTAAGGTGAAGATTAGGCTGCAGGACATGGACAGTCAGGGATAGGGTTTTAAAAATGGAAAGATTAGGGTTACGGTTGAAGGGGAAGGTTGTGGTTAAGCTGCAGGAAACAGAGCATTAGGGTAAGAGGAGGGTTAGGGGTAGGGCTAGGAAGCGAGTGCTTACCTGTCTGCGAATTCAAGAAACGCAGCACCGCTGCTTTAAAAAATGGAGTCACCATTCAGCTGCTGCATTATGGTCTGTCGTAAAACAGACAATCGTAACGGCAAACCACACCCAAATTCAACATGGTTTACGCCAGATGTAAATTTCCTTCTGATTTTCTCTTAATTTCAAAGTCAGGCTCTGGTATTAGTTTTTAAATTTAATGTTATTAGCATACAGTTTCCAACTTAAAACAGTTTCCAATTTTGCCCCAAAAAATCCTTAAATTATATAGAACTTTAACTTGTCCCTTATGGTTAGGTACAGTATCGGTGACTCTCTCTCACCATAGCATATAACACATTACATCTGATCTGCCTGATTGTCATGCAGTGTATAACAAGAATCTATAGATATTTGTCAGACACCATCAAAACTTCCCAACTAGATTGTTTAGTCTGACCAGGAGCCTGTAGTCAGTAACAGAAGAAAAGCCCTTTCTAAATATTTAAGTGTAATGAGACACTAGGGACCACATTCAGAGGGAGTTAAGTGCGTCCAGATCAGCACCTAACTCTCCTGTCCAGCCCCACAACCCACCCCCTGCTTTTAGTAGCCTAAGAGAACTTAAGCGTGCCATAGACAACATTATCTTTCGGTGCCCCACACTCTTCTTATTTTTCCCCGAGCCGGTACTGGCACGTAGTCAATCCATGTACCTAAGTGGTACTTAGATTGAAAAATAACCCTCTACGCATGCGGACACAGGACTTACTTTTGAACAGGAGCAAAGCAAATAAGCTGAAGGGAGATTGGCACATGTGGCAGCTAAGATGGCTGTGGTGGCAGGAAATTCTTCTTCTTTTTTGCACTACAACCCTCCTCTCACAATATCTCTTCTTCTCTACATAGAGGATTGCAACCTATATACGCTATTACTAGATCTTCTTCTCCAGTGTCCTATACAGATGTGGTGCAGACAATCTCTGACACTATGGGCCCCTTATTGAGGATGCAAGCTCAGAAGTCTATCTAACATGTTATAGAACGGATGATGCAAGTGTCTCAGAAGCTTCTTACGTTGGAATGAAGAGTGGTTGAATTATTTTAAATGAGAGCTAATCTGAAGAAATGCTCATATTCTATTTACAAGGATCACAAGTTAATGTTTAGAAAGCTAGATGACCCTGAAAATAAGTTCTGTCGTTATAATTTGAGAATTATTGACCTGTCACCAGGAACAGAACTGATCGATTTTCCTAATGTTACCTTACCTTCAGTGCTAAGAGCAGAGGATTGCTTAAACACGGTAATAGAGTGAGAACATCACCTTGGACAACCCAGAGAGAATATGGGACTGGATCCAGACCTTGACTACTGCTGCACTCCAATGGCAGTGATAGTGAGTTCTGAGATTGGTACAGCATGAGGACACCCCCCTCACATTCACAGAGTTACGAGAGCTGACCCCTTATGTTAAAATTTCTGCAATGTCCTCACTTAAAATGGCGATGTTGTGAAAATTAGGTTTGCATGTAAGGGTTAAACCCAGCCCTTACTGTACAATTAGCATACCTCCATCCCCTTCACCTCTTGAAATCACATTACACCCCCATCTTGCCCTGCTGTTAGAAAGTGTTCCATTAATGGAATAGAGTAAAGTGCACATACATGTCTTCTGCAATCTGCGAGAAGTCTGGATCTAATTTATGGATATTAAGTCCTGTACAAAGATCTTTAGATGTTTGAATTATCTCCATAAGGCAGGTCTTTGGTCTGCGAGCAGTGTCATGGAATACCCAGAATTACTCTATGAATGTTACAATGGCCGGAAAGGATTTTGCTGAACTGTACACCAGTGGAAGAAAAATGTGCTCTTATTTACCTGGCTCGGCTTCACAATTTTAAAGGAATGAATTATAAAGATTTCCTCTGAGCACAAGATGCAAAGGCTCACTTGGAGGAAGAAGCAACCTTGTCAATGTATAATACTGTCTAGATAAATTAGACGCTTTTCCTTTTATGGGACTTTGTACACTAAGTACCCTTTTCCCATCCTAGTTATGCCCTATTGATTACTTTATATTTTGCTTTTTTGACAAATGGGGGCACAAGCCCTGATTCACAGTTAAGAGTAAAATTGCGAACGTACCCAAATATATGCAATGTAAAAAATCCACAATACTGATTTAGAGAAAATAAAGAATCTGATTAACCCTGTGTCGGGAGTACTACATAAGGACGTAGGTCTTTGCTGCATATAGTTAGGTACGTTCAGACTTCATTAGCTGTGAATCAGCCGTGCACTTAGGTGCTTAAAATTGGTTATGATTCAAAGAGACGTAACTAGTAACGCAGTGATTGTAAAAATATACTCGAAGATTCTGCACCTACTTAGGTGTGAATACGGTCCACACTCTCTACAGTTTTCAGTCCATATCACATTGGGCCTGATCCAGACCTATGATCGCAGGTGATCTAACGCTGATCGTAAGCGTAAAATCACTATAAAAAACGCACAGCGCATGTGCATAGTGACAACTTCCGGTCATACCAAAGACCTTTTCGTAGCAGCGATTCGGGCGTCTGCATTGTTTGCTTATTTTCCGATGACGGGGCGTGTTTATAGTACGAAGTTAGTACGGACGCTGGAGTTAAGGAATGTAGGTGGGGGGAGCCATTTAAATTGTACAGTATGGGCGTGCTTAGGCCACTACGAACAGCGCGTCGCTACGAAAACACGTACGAACACATGGAAAAGTTAGGGTAGGGTTCGGCGGCTGTAATGAAAGGAAGTAAGGGGAATGTCGTGGGAGTGAAAGTTTTTACGCTGCAGCGGTAATACGCTCCGCTCTCATGCGTAGGTCTGGATCAGGCCCATTGTGCCCAAGGCTGAACTATTCTTTTTTCCTTTCTTACTTCATTCGTGCCATACTAGGAAACAATTCCGGAAGTTTCCTAGGCTACATTTGGTGGAGGGCAGGGACTCTCTCTCATCTCTGATTCTATAATCTAGTTTGTTATTGGGGGCTGTAGTTTTTCCTTTTTCAAACATGTTTTTATGTTCATTATGTGTTTGTATGAATGGAGTATCTGTTATTTATGGTCTGGTCTGCTTTGTTTGCTCTGTATACTACACATGGTGGGAATATGCTATTTCAGGATTACAATATTCAAACCTAATGGAATCACTGTATCCCTTTCTCACTTTTGCCTCTGCTAAAACAAAATCGGTATTCAAATCGGTGTATTAATGTCATGGATACACTTTATTAGTTAACTAATAAGTACGGTATGTAAAGTTAGCTTGGAATGTGGGGGTGGGGGGTATGTGGAATGTATTGGCAGAGTCTTGTGGTGCAAGATAGCTGACAGCAGATGTTGGATATGGGTTGTAGTCCACACATGCACTTAACCAGATTTAGGTTTATTAGTAGAGACAGCAAGTAATAACAGGATATGCAGTGTTGGTAAACAAAGGGTTAAAGCATTTAGCAGTTTAGATGGTGGTTCTGCTAGAATAGGTACTCACAATATAGCAGGGATTTAAATAGGCAGCAGCTTGTCTGATTTGCAAGTTCAGGCTGTATGCAAAGGGTTAACTGTGTGAGGAGGCTGTGAGCTGCATGTCTGTGCAATTCAGTGACTGACTCCAACTAGACAGAGGGAACAGGTCCCGCCCGGGCAGTGTAACAGACAAAAAGGAAGATGATGTCATCTGACACCTCCTACTGCACAAGCCTCCACTAGAGCAGACACGCAGGGGAGCAGTCATAAGTATAGAGAAGGAAACGGAGTGCTCTCGTCTCCAACAGAATGCGCTGTGTGACTGGATCATACAGAGCACTGAGCACTTTATCCATACAACTTGGTTGTTCCATTGTGTCATATATAGAGGTGTAGCATGGAATAATGGCACCCAGAGCAAGTGAATGCTACAGTGCCTTTAACCCGTTTCTTCTGTAGTGTAGTACTAGTGAGCATGTTCTAGTGCCAGGGAGTGGAGTGAGTGGAGTGAGCATGTTCCCTAACATTTGCTGGCTAAAAGGAAGTGTTTGTTTTTACTTTCATGACTATTGATTGTTGGGATCTGCTCTTCGTGCCTCACATTAATTCTTACCACACAGTCAGGGGAGAAAATGAAGCCAACCACTGTTACACATCTCCTCTCTCCCTTCCAAAATACCTTTTTTGGGGGAATATCAGTTACCCATTATGAAATCATGTCAAGTAACACTGGGCCGTATTCAGAACTCCGGCCTCATTGCATATAAGGCCAGAGTTTTCCGCTATGATGTACTGCACATGCGCAGTAATTCTGAAACATAATCTAGGTTGCATGTTGCAACGTAGATTGCGTATACGCGGTCTTTCTGAATACGGCCCACTTTGCATATGTGGGCACATACCCACGACCCATGTATATATTTTTTCAGAGGCTTTGTTGTTGTACATATATTTGCAGTGATTTAAGGTACATTTTCTACATTAGCCCCCAAGATAATGTATTAATTATGTCCTTGGCCATTTGGTATCATACTTCCTTAAAATCTTGCCCAGTTGCCCTGAGTACCATCTGGCAATGTTCCAAGTACCACAAGTGGTACTAGTACCACTGTTTGAGAACTCCTGTTATATAGTGTATTATTCCCAAACCGTTAATATACCCTATATATATTCCTAGACCCATAATATTCCCCTCTTGTACATTATATAGTGTACTATTCTAAACCCCTAATACTATCCCACATGTAATACTAATATATTAGGAATCTAGAGGTAGCACTTAGCTGTGCTCTGCAGCGCACTGATGGCATGCCGATTCCCATGCTACTCCCCTGGTCATATTTAGCACGTGCCCTTATGTATCATACCCACTGTCTTATTGAGTGTAAGCTTGTGAGCAGGGCCCTCTTACCCACCAAGTCTGCTTGTAACAACCCAGTCTTGTCATAATGATTGCTAAGATTGTAAAGCGCTATATAATTTGCTGGCGCTATATAAAAACCTGTTAATAAATAATAAATAATTAAGAGGTGTAAAATACTTACTTATGTCAAGAAATTAGCTTTGAATGTTATTATGCTACAGGAAAATCACCTACTGGATATGGAAATTGTTTAGCTTAATTCACATGACTACATGGTAATAGTTTCCGCACCACATAATACCAGTGCAAAAGTGGTTGCTATTTTAGTTTGAAAAAGTTTAGACTTTGGGATCCATTATAAACACCTAGATACATAGGGTCAATATATAATTATTGACATTACTATTGAGGGTTCCAGATATATATTGTACACTCCATTCACTCCTATATGTACATGTGGATGATTCTGCAATTGTAAAATAGGAATTTTTTATTTGGTATTATCTCCACTTATAAAGAGAGAGATTCTTTTTAAGGAAAACTTGGAAGCTTCCAAAGTAAAGTTTGTCCCAGTTCATTATACAGCTGATATTGGTGGATATATGGTTAAGGTTGAGGTTAAGGCTCTCAAATAATTATACTTGTTTATCTGCAGCCTAAGGCATCTTGGCTCACATCGATCATTTTGTTTCTGAATCTTTGTTACACAGATTTTAATTGTAGAGACATGGCCTCTTACTCTATCTGACTATGATGTTGTTTGGGTACACTTGGAGAGGAATTTATTTTCCTAAACATTCTACTTAGTGGAGCTTTCCCTCGAACCTAACAAATTCCATCAAATTTAGAGGCATGTTGAGAATGACCTGGGAAAATTACTACAATCAGTATCACACTAAAAATCTTTAGGTTATCTGGCAAGCTTTTAAAGCAGTGTAACGGCCCGGATTCGCAATACCGAATTTTTGTACTTACGTGCCTAGTTATCTATTAATATCTACTATGCATGCGTTGTAACTATATTATGCTATCTATGTAGCATTTTGTCACGTAGATTGCGTTCATGCGGTATTTAAAGACCGCATGTACACAATCTACTTAACAAAACTCTACGTAGATAGCATAAAATAGTTACTACACATGTGTAGTAGCTGTAAATGGATAACTAGGCACGTAAGTACAAAAATTTGGTGTTGTGAATCCAGTCCAACATCATTTGTTTTGGTAGCTAATAAGAGATTAGACAAGGGTTATTGGGTATGGGTCAGAGGTGAGAACAGCTGGAGAGTATTTAACCAACCCCCAACCCTTATCCTAATCCTCACCCTAACCCTCCCCTTCCATTACCCAAACCCTAAACACCCCTCCCCACAGCCTGACCCTAAGACTCCAATCCCAGCAGCCTGACCCTGAGACTCCTTTCCCTGCAGCCTGACCCTAAGACTCCCTTCCCCACAGCCTAATCCTAAGACTTCCCTCCCCACAACCTAACCCTAAGACTTCTCTCCCCACAACCTAACCCTAAGACTCCCCTCCCCACAGCCTGACCGTAAGACCCCCCTCTGCACAGCCTAACCCTAAGTCTCCCCTCCTCACAGCCTAACCCTAAGACTCCACTTGTAGATTAACCTCCTGTCTGGTGCAGTGAGCCTGCGGTGGGTATGCACAGGTGTTCCATTGGGTTTGCTGGGGTGCTATGCTGTGTTTTGTAAAGTTAATGAATGGGTAAGTTGTTGATAAATAAATTCAGCATAGTTTTCCATTCATTATGAAAACCTTCTAATTAAACAGATTTTCGAAATACAGACAGCCAAAAACGAGCTGTCAGCTGTCTGTATTTTGGAAATATGAATTTCATACTGAACGGAAGGGAACCTGGATTATTAACAAACCCCAGATGTTACACATCATAGCTTGTTTCTGTATGTTCAGAGTTCCGTATGTACGTTTGAATATAGTGTGGGTTGGAGAGGCATTTAAATTGGACAGTATGGACTGGGTTAGGCAAGTCTGTGCAAGGCATTTTATATGCACAATGGGCCGGATCCAGACCTACATTCACTTTACGTTTCAACACGTAGCATATTTACGCCCCCGTAATTACTATGCATTCCACCTTGGCACTCCCCTTGGTTGTACATATTTTTGCCGTTTTGCACTTACCAAACCCTACCCTAACTTTTCCAAGCATAACTGCTGTTGGCCGTAATGGCTGCACGTACTTACACGCCTAAACACTCCCATACTGTACCATTTAAATGCCTCCCCCCGCCTCCGAAGCATAATTATGGGTGTCGGATGGCTGGCACGCTCCTTCGTCCGTTGAAACAAGAAAACTTAAAATAGGGTATAAATATTAGTTTTCCCTTTGGGCATCTTAGGGGCAAGGCAGGGTATCTATTGCCACCGATCTGTATTCTTCATCAGTGTTAAAACCTGTACCAGTTTTTTGTGTCATCTCAGCAATCAAAGTCAGACCAACCAATGGGTGTTATCCAGACCTTACAACAGAGGGGAATAACAGGGGAGTATGACATGCAGAGATCTGGAACTATGCCTGGAAAAGTCTAGTGAACTCCTCTGTCACTCCCCTCTGTCGTGCATAGACATGGACACTTCTGTATCTATAAAGCATGTTTAGCTGTTCCTTACAGATGTGTCAGTACGCACACAGATCCGCACGGAACTCGTAAACACCACCCAGTGCAGCTATTCTGCATACCTACACCCGCCCTGTTGTGATAATTAGGCATGCAGAATGCACCCATTGACCCACCATATGTATCTCACTGCGCATGGAACAGAATTCCCAGTAAGTCCTCTTTCTTTAATAGGTCTCCATACAGCCCAGTGTTAGTAGTTTGTATTGTTAGGCTTGTTGCAATTAAATATTTCAAATGCTTTACTAAATATATAAATACATAAATAAATACTTTTTTTAACAAATGAATTTATTTGATACTAATTACATTCATCATTATTTTGTTAGTACATCTGTCACTTAGGTTCTCATAAGAAGCAAAACCACCATTTCCATTATTTTCATATTTTGTTACCAAATGCAGGATGTCATCTATTTTAATTTCCAGTCAACAAAAGCATTTGATTTTCCTAGTAACTTAACATACGCCCATAACTACACACATAGTGATAAGGGTGCTCTATGGTGGCGTAAGTCACCAACAACACGGCCGTGTAAGGGGAGAGTCATGGGTGTTACCTTGCGGCGTGCGTGCGTATAATTGTGTACCAAAAACGGATCTGTGAATGCGGCCCTGTATTTCCAATCTGAAGTTGGCAGAGATAAAATGAAAAGTTTTGCCAGATTCCAGAAGAGAACATAGCATGCTCTTAAATATGTTGGTTGAATTAATAGTTAAATGATATAGAACCACCATATGCAGAAAGGCCTTGACGGTGGCTGATGGCTTATCATATATTTGCGCAAATATGTGTAAGGATTTGAAAAAATGGTACAGCGCTTATTAGAAAAAAGATTATATGGTAGTGATAATCACAGTTAGTATGAGAGAAACTCTCATATAAGTTGAAATATGAAGTTCAATTCCTGAAGCTAAATGTGGGCTTCAATAATCCACAGAGAACGGCATGAGAATAGATGTCAAATATTTAATTACCAATCAACATATATTCAAACATAAAATAATAAATAAAAATATTAAAATCTGACACAACTTATCAAAAGATTGGACCCCACTTTTAATAAATTCTGATGTATGGTATAAATTCACTTGGTTATTACCCAGAGATATTTGTAAGCAAATTGTGACTGCAAATAGCGTTCCTCCCTGGGTGGCCAGCCCAAGGGTAGTATAGTTACTTAGTGCACAGTTCGATGTAACAATATTGATATGCAGATAAGGAGTTTAAATAAACCGCATACCGCTGTTCAAGGGAATGGGGTTGAAAATCACAGTCACTAAAGTTGGCACATACCGCTGTGAGCAAGAGTAGCTGCTGATCCTCGATCTCCTCTGTTCGGTGTGGACCTCGGCTGGAGATCCCGCCGGTGCACGAGGAGATGGGGCTCGTGCTGCAGCTTCTTCAATCGCTTCCTTTTGGTTCCGGTTGGTAAAGCGGTTAAATGATTTGATATGCGGTTGCGGAATATAGCTCCAAGGTTTCTTTAAAAGGTACAGAATAAATATCTCCGTGAGTGGGTCCAAATCAGTCAAATCGCTTGACGCGTTTCGTCCCTGCTACTGGGGACTTTCTCAAAAGCAGCTACAAAGTTGGGGGTGGAGACATAACACCCCATACAGCTGCTATACTTATATCCAGCGCCACCTTTATCTATATCTTTGTGAACATACGAAGTTGTATTGTTTCTCAGCATGAAAAGATAAGAAGTGGAAATATAGAAGTGGCGGTATGAAAATATAGAAATAATAAAAGTGAATGGAGATTTATAGTTTTTCAATTAAATCTGTGGGAGAAGTGACGGTATGGCATACCCCCATATATCCCCTTACTTTAAGCCCTGATACAGATACGTGTGCAGGCCACTGCATGATTGCTTGCATTCTGTGGAAAGATATGGGTAGAGGCATGTGGTCAATATATAGCAAGGGCGTGCTTATGCAACTGAACGCAAATTAGACTAGAGATGAGCAAGCTTGGTTCTCAGAGAACCAAGCCCACCCGAGCTTGGGGATTTGCTTGATGTCACCGCTGCCGAACTTCCAAATCCTGTGTCGGACCACCCACACAGTACAGGCAATACAGGGTTTCTACAGGGTTCTACGGGAGCCCTGTAGAACCAAATCTGTTTCTAGAATGGCAGTGACTGCATAGGTTCGGTCACTGCCATTCACAGTAACAGGTTTGGTCCTACAGGGCTCCCGTAAAAGACCTGTATTACCTCTACCGCACCACCATGAGACCGAGAGAGACAACGTCGGACAGACAGAGTGCCGCGGAGGAAGGGAGAAGACATCAAAGGTAAGTAAAAGACGTGGAAACTGGACATAAGGGGCAGACAATGGAGGCTGGACATTAAGAGGTCAGGCAACAGAGGCTGGACATTAAAAGGGGCAGACAATAGAGGCTGAACATTAAAGGGCAGACAATGGAGGTTGAACATTACAAGGTGCAGACAATGGAGGTTGGACGTTACAAGGGGCAGACAATGGAGGTTGGACATTAAGGGGCAGACAATGGAGGCTGGATATTACAAGGGGTAGACAATGGAGGCTGGACATTACAAGGGGCAGACAATGGAGGCTGGACATTAAAATGGGCAGACATGGAGCATGGACATTATAAGGGGCACACATGGAGACTGGACATTATAAGGGACAAACATGGAGGCTGGACAAATAATAAAGAGGCAGTTACTGTTTAACGCTTAACTGTGTATGGGGGCTGTGTGCACTATGGGGCTGTGTATACTGTGTTGAGCTGTGTATACTGTGTTGGGCTGTGTATACTGTGGGGCTGTGTACTGTATAAAGGCACTGCTATACTGTAGTTGTGCTCTGCGCAACCTCAGTGTGTGACCGATTACCTTTTTTTGCAGACAGATTTGTGCGCCAATCAAAATTTGCGGGATAACACCCCAAATATCATTTAAAAATTCTTTTGTCTCTAATATATAATGTATCCCTGTAGAGGGTGCTCTGCCCAACCTCAGTGTGTGACCAGTTGTCTTTTTGGTGGACAGATTTATGTGGCAATCACAAAGTGACTTCTGTTGCTTAAACTGTATAAAAAACTATATTGTAAATTGTTTAAAATAGCCTGGAAATGAGTGGAAATGAATGTTATTGATGTTAATAATACTGTAGGAACAAAAACACCCCCAAATTCTGCGATTTTAGCTGTTTTTATGATTTAAAAAAAGAATTAGAACCAAAACAAAACCAAAACACAAAAAAAAAATACAAAACCAAACAGGAAAAATGGGCAGGCAGACGCACAGCTCTAATTTAGACCCAACGCAGAAGAAAGTTGGAATTGTTTACAACAAAACAGTTGCACCAGCCACAGGTCATGTCTGAATCCCGGGCGCTGCTGCAGCCTGACACTATTTTGGACCATACATTAGCATTTCATATTGCAAAGCTAATATAAATAGAAGCTCACACGATTTCACCTGATCAAGGCCCAAACATAAATAATTGCGCACAGTTAGAATGTGACGCCAGATAAGAGTCAGATAAGAGTCATATGGCCTATCCAGTCATCCCAATATAAAAAGACATTGTAACCCTAGTACTGATCCTAGACCCTTTTTGCCCCTAAAGCTATGTAATATTTAGAATATATTTTATGATTATCTCAACTTGTTTAAATTGTTCTACTGTGTTAGCCTTTACCACCTCAGAGGTTATTTAACTACTCTTTCAGTGAAGTCCTTTTCCAGCACATTTCTTAACCCACCGCGTTCAGTTGAAATGCTTGTTTTTGTGTTCCAAAGCATATCCCCTTGATATATTTGAAGGCTGTTCTCATATCCCTCCTCTTTCTTCTCTCTTCCTCTAGTCTTTCTTGGTATGTTTTGTGACACAGGCCATGCACCATTATAGTTGTCCTTATTTACACACTCTCTAATGTATTTATGTCCTTCTTTAAATAATACATCCAGTACTGAACATCTTATTCCAGGTGTGGCCATTCAAATGACCTGTAGCGTTGCATTACTATTTCTCTCTCTCTGTTACTTATTCCTCTCCCTATACAACCAAGCATCTGATTCTGAGCTTATATAACAGTATGCAATTTAAGGCATAATAGTTGCACAAGACATTGCAACGTTAATATGCATATGACCTCTGAACAATTCCTTTCAGGATGCTCTATCCATAATAACTCCAGATTAACCTGAAATTATAGTCTTGACCAAGGTAATACATTTATTATAGTTTTCATAAAATTTATTTACAAAGCATTGACAAACTGTGAGGGAGCAAGTTTCTAGCGAGAGGCGAAAAAGTAACTGTAATCATAGCTGTAGGTCCCTCATGGGATATTGAACACGGTTTCTACTCATGTTCAATCCAATCATACTGCACCTTTGTCCTGGGTAAAACTCTGGTCATTGTCTTTCACACTGGACCTGTGTCTGCAGAGTCAGAGGGCCTGATCCAGACCTACACCGATGCGCTGTTCTTTCTAAAGCACAGCGTATCGGCGTTCACTTACCCCGACACTCCCCCTGTGCGGGTGTATGACCCCTTCCTTACGCCGGCTGAAGGCTACCCTAACTTTAGCCGGCATAAGGAAGGGGCCATACGCTCACACAGGAGCGTATGGCCGTCTGGCCCGCCCTCCCACCCTCATTAAACTACCTCCCCCCGCCCACCTACACTAACCTGAATGTAGGGACGCTGGGGGACGTCCCATCCAGCGTCCCTACAGCGCTGCTAGCAACGCCGGCAACATCTGTCCGGCGCATGCGCAGATCGGCGTAGGTCTGGATCAGGCCCAGAGAGCGGCGCCCATCCCTTAATTTAGGTACTTTTAATGAAACCCAGGTTAAATAACATGGGGAACACCTTTTCACACAGTGTGTCTGGGTCTGACCCAGGAATAACCCTGGTAGAAACCAGGGTCATGGATCCAGGACGCATGGCCAATGTTGACCACCACACTGGCACATGACTAGGGTTTTCCTGGGTCCATACCTCGGTGTGAAAGGGGTATAACTGATATATAAATCCCTAAAAAAAATAAAAACATAAATAAATAAAAACATTTTGTTGTTTTAAATGGCTTTTATTAAAAACAAGCAACACATTATTAGACAAGTGATGATTCATTGTTCAACAATGATCTTTCAGAAAGACAAATTGCAACACAGAACAATAAACAAAACAGACTGTGCACATGAACTATTGTGCATTGATTTTAAGTATAACATAAACAATCTGGTGAACATTTCACACATGCAAATCCAGTGTCAATATTACAGTAATAACATGACTGAAAGTAGAAAGTAAATATACAGTAGTTACACATAACAAGCCAAGGTCACTTTGACAATGAGGACATGTGATGACTTTTTAGCGCCTTGTTTTGTTTTTATGTTTCCCTTGTAACCAGAGTTAATGCATACAAAATAGATTGTGCTATAGTCTAATATTTCATATACTCTATTCTTCCAGTTGCTTATCTATTATGGCCATAAGCTTGTTAAAGGTGCATATGATGCGCAAATTGGGTGCCGAGCACAAACACAAGTGTAAAAATTCAGTACACTGTGACAGAAGGTGCCAAAAGATGTGTTTGACCATATTCAGTGCAGAATATAGGCATTCAGTTGTGTCAGAACTTTGTTACAGCAGACCAGGTTCTCAGTTAAATTACTTATTGTGCTACTGGGCTGGATCCAGACTTAAGAAGGAGCTTGAAATTAAGGCCCGGATTCAAACTACTGGACTTATTGCTTATACGTCCGTATTTTTACCCATAGTTGCTACTGCGCATGCGTAGTAACTATTTTACGTAATCTATGTATACGTAGATTGCATATATGTGGTCTTAAAGATCGCATATATGCAATCTACGTAACGAAACAATACATAGATTACGTAAAATAGTTACTATGCATGCGCAGTAGCAACTATCGGTTAAATACGGATGTATAAGCAATACATCTGGTAGTGTGAATCCGGGCCTAAGAGAGGAAAGTTACTCGTGGGCTAAACCATGTTGAGTGCAGGGGAGTCATATTTCATCTGTTGCAAACAGTATTAGAGTTGAGAGGTGATGTTTCCAATCCCAAGTCTAAGTAACAGTGTAATAGTAAAGCGGGTCAGTATCTGTGTGCAGTAAGCAATTCAAAGATATATCCCTGCATGCAAAGAATACAATTAACTTGACTCCCCCTGAAATCAACATGGTTTTGCCCAGGTCTAACCTTTCTCTCTTACAATCTTCTTAAAATAAGAACTTAAAGTCACTCCTGGGCTAAACCATGTTGATTGCCGGGGAGTCATATTTCATCTGTTGCAAACAGTACTAGTGCTGAGAGGTGATATTTCCCAGCCCAAGTCTAAATAACAGTGTAATAGTAAAGCTGGTCAGTATCTGTGTGCAGTAAGCAATTCAAAGATATATCCTTGCATGCAAAAAATACAATTAAATTAATTCCCCCTGCAATCAACATGGTTTTGCCCAGAAGTAACTTTAAGTTCTTATTTTAAGAAGATTCTTAAGTGTGAATCAGGTCCTTAATCACAAGCTCCTTCTTAAGTTTGGATCCAGCCCACTATTAGGTTTGTGAACAAAACCAGAAGTTGCATGCCCACTAGGGTTGTATGCCCACTCAGGATTTAATACAGCAGAAGCTGAAAGATGCATTAACAAGGACTAATGTGCTCATGAAAAGGAAACTTCATATTTCCTTAACTCTTAAATACATTTACTATTTAATAAAGAAATTTAGCTGCATAGTTTTAGATGGCAAATAGAAGTGTTTTCATTCCAACAAATGGTATGCAATCCTGAACCACTTGGTGTCATATCATTCATACTATTTCTCATTTTTAAACTTGTTTGATTCATCTGCTGGACAATTCACCAGTTCCAACAACCCAGGAAATAACCTATAACCCCCTTCACAAATAATGTGACCTTACATAATGCTAAATAGCTGTGTATAAAATTATATTAACAGTATTACAATAACACCAAAAAGTATTTACATGTGCAATAA
This sequence comes from Limnodynastes dumerilii, assembly GCA_011038615.1. Taxonomy (NCBI): domain Eukaryota; kingdom Metazoa; phylum Chordata; class Amphibia; order Anura; family Limnodynastidae; genus Limnodynastes; species Limnodynastes dumerilii. Next base: position 57,703 of record WWET01002885.1, on the reverse strand, counting down.
CTGTGATCATGAAATGTCTAGACATTAGTGGGTTTTGAATTAAAAAAAAAAGTTAAACAAGTGCAGTGGTACCTATAATGGGGTAAATCCAAACCTCAGGGCTAGTTATGTTTGAACGCGTAGCGTATTTATACGTAGTGTAACATAGAAACATAGAAACATAGAAAGTGACGGCAGATAAGAGCCACATGGCCCATCTAGTCTGCCCATTTGTTTATTGAAAACTATACTGACCTGCCCACACTGTACGATTTAAATGCCTCCCTTCCCCTACGGAAAGTGTACGTGAGGGGGTCCGAGAGAGGGAAGTGCACCCCCCCCGTCACACTTACGCCGCCATAAGCCTGCCTTAAGTCCATCAGACGGATCACACTGTACAATTACCATGCTTCCCCTGCCCACTTTAGCGGGCGGAGGGGAAGCACAGCCCATTTGTTTGCAAATGGGCTCGTACAGAACTAAGTTCCCTATGAATCTTGCTACGCTTGTGTTACTACCGTAACACTAGTATAACCTCTGGAGGGCGCACGCCTCAGTTTTGCTTTCATTTTCTGTATTTTTATCTCTCTTAGCTTTCCATTTTGAACATGAGAGAAATCAGCCATTCGCAGCCAGTTCCTGCTTCACACAAACTAGGAAATGCTTAGGGCCCATTCTTCACTAAGAGGCTCAGATTATCATAAGACTCTTTTAAGAAGCTTTATTTTTTGACGTTCTATGATCGCCTAGAGACTTGAGGGGCCATAACCCTACTATGTGCTCATTAAATTCTCAGACAAACAAAATATTATTCAAGCTGTCACAGAAAAAATCTTTCAGAGTTGAGAACTATAAAAAGGCTTAATATAAACAATGTTTCTGTAAAATCACTATTCAAAAAAAACAAAAACAGTTACATGTTCCTAATATAAACAATAAAATTATCACACATTCATTTCTAAATTAAGTTATATTTACTGTGTAAACAAACATAAAACACAAAACAAGTGTTTAAAGAACGCATATCATATTTTTTCTTGGTTATTAATTTATGATTATACTTTTGCCACTTGATCTTTATGAATTCCTTGTTCTTCCAGTCAAAGTAATATAATTATGTAACTGAGTAGCAATACCATGTTTTAGATTACTACTAACATAACATCATAAGTCTGACACTATTTGGATATTATTTTCTATGTTAGCTTGACAACAGCTAATTAGTAAAAATGACCAGCACTGGATTTTTAGTATGCTTTGCGTTTGTTATTTAATGTATAGATTCTTGCAGATTCTATCTGAAAGGTATTGTTTTACTTCAAAAAGAACCTGAGCCTCTGCACGGAGTTAAGTAATATGGTTCCATAATCACAAAGATGTGACCAACTGGCTAAGCATTAAAGTGCTGTAATAATAATCTGGTACATATTATAAATAAAAACAATGCCTTAACTAGTGCCCAGCCTACATTCAAACTCACAATGCAGCCTATTATAACCTGCATTTTTTAATCAAGATCAAAAATGAGAATTAAGAATAATCCCCTTATTGTGATTATGAACTGCATCTCCTTAGTGCGTGCTAGTACTGTTAGTATTCCCATCAGAGGTCTGCTCCGTTTCATCCTCTTTAAAGACCCTACAAAGGGATTCATTAATGGAACCCCCAAGCAGTTTCTTCTTTTGCCTGCCCACAAAGAAGTAAATGAAAGGGTTGGCGCTGCTGTTGAACACAGTGCAATAGGTACTAGTAAAGAAGAATGCCAGCGCTGACATTTTATTTGTGAATGACTTAAAATAAAGTAAAGACCATAACAACCTGATTGGTGCAACAGAGATGAGGAACACAAAAACTGTGGCAATTATAGCGATGTAGATCTTGGGAGGTCGGGATTTTTTCGATGTTGTCTTAACAATATATATTAGGATGAAACTAGTCAGTAACATTAATGGTATGATGAAAATAAAAGTGAGGACAGTGGAGAAGATCTGGACTCCAGTGCATTCTTTTGTCATACTCATGAAGGATGTTGAAGGACACACAAAGTTGTCCAAAAATGATAAGAAAGCACCCAGCAGCCAGATCCCCACACAGGCATAAGCTGATAAATGTTTAGGACGGTAACATTTGTACCATATGGGAAAAAGGACAGACAGGCATCTCTCCACACTTATGGATGTCAGGAAAAGCATACCTGCATTGTACCCAAAATCATATATTACTTCTAAGGCTTCAAGTGTTGCTTCTGTTTGAAAGCGAAGGTTTATCATTTGATCGATCATTAAGGACATGACAACAGCAACAAACAGAAGGTATATGAAATCGGCAATTGCGAGATTAAGAATATACACTGTGTATTTGTTCAGCTTTAGCTTAAAGGAGAGAATCCAGATAACAAGAGCATTCCCTAACATCCCAAGCAAGCAGAGAATAAAAGCAAAAGAAGCAACTATAGAGTAAGTTACACGTAAACTCCTGGTATCATTGTTAGTGACGTTTGAAGAGCTGTTTCCAAATTCTGCCATAATGCATTCAATGCAGAGAAGTATATTCTTTCCCAGCAACACCTCTTGTAATCGTAAAATATCAGTGTTTTTCCACCTTTAAAAGAAACATAAAAAATAAATAAATAAATTTACCCAAAAAATCAACCTCTGCATCTCAGAACACTTTAAGGGAAGACACTGTCATATCTGAAACCAAAAAGGAATAATCAGAGCGCTATTGACTAATGAGTAATATTGCTAAGGATATATTTCTGGACAATAAGGTGCTATTTAAATGTAGCAAGTGTGCAGTAATCAAATATCACTCCAATGTTCTTAGCCTCGTGGGTTGCAAGCAGGGAACTGGATCACGTCTTCCCCTATTTAAATGTCCGGTTCTTGGTCTGGTCAACCTGCATGTTAATTAAAATAAGAGAAAGAAAGGACGCTTCATAGTGCAAGCATCTTTAATAAAATGAAATACATGCAGAGATGTTCGGCAGACACAGGTACAAAACTGGCTTACAAGCAGGGAGTCTGCAAAACGGTAACCAGAATCAGCTTTCTGATGTTCTCTGTCTTCAAGGACCTGATTCAGAGATTGAAAATAAGAACTTAAAGTTACACCTGGGCTAAACCATGTTGATTTCAGGGGAGTCAAATTTCATTTGTTGCAACAGTATTATAGTTAAAAGGTGATGTTTCCCAGCTCAAGTCTAATTAGCAGTTTAAAAGTGAAGCTGATCAGGTATCTGTGTGCAATAAGTAAAAGCAAAGCATTCTCCCTGCATGCATAGAATAAAATTAACTTGACTCCCCCTGAAATCAACATGGTTTTGCCCAGGTGTAACTTTAAGTTCTTATTTTCAATCTCTGAATCAGGTCCCAAGTGTGTAACCAGTACACATAATACATTGAATGCTGGCGAGTTTATTTTATTTCATTTTATTAAAGATACTTGCACTATAAAGTGCCCCTTTTTCTCTTATTTTAATACATATATATACACACACAAAATGGAGGTTGCTCAAATCAGTGTATAAGGTAATATAGAGCAGGGGCTGCAGGGTATGGGGAAGTTACGTAAATACAAAAGACACCCCAGCACTCTTGCAAATAACCAGCAACAAACCATAACTTTCTATCTTTAAAATAACAGTCAGAGAATTTTATTTTAAAGATAGAATGTTATGGTTTGTTGCTCGCCCTGCCCTGAACCCGCACCTTTTTTTATGTACCTAATGTCACTTAAGAGTACCATTGGACTACCTTATTTACTGTGCGTAGTTTCCTTCTTAAGAAGAAAACTATGCATGGACATTGCCTCTCCCCGCCCCGGCTAATCTAAATCCCTCCCCCCTACGACTGAAACTGAAATAGTTGTGTAGGAGACTTAAAACTTGGTGAGTAACAGCCAAACTTCGCTACAAAGGGGAGATTGTGAGAGACAGTTTCGTGTCACAGGCCATACACCATGACAAGACTGAGCCCAGCAACAAGACACAAGGTAGTTATACTGCATCAGCAAGGTCTCTCCCAGCCAAAGATTTCAAAGCAGACGGGGGTTTCAAGCTGCTCAAGCTCTTTTGAAGAAGCACCAAAAAACAGGCAATGCTGAGGACCATAGTGGTCAGCCAAGGAAACTTAGTGCAGCAGAGTAAGGATACATGGGACCTGATTCACACTTACGAAGCTTCGGCTTGTTAAGTGTGGTGAATTAAGAAATGAGCTACTAGACATGCATATTAGCTCATTTACGCAATGTACGTACCATTTAGCTATGTAGATTGACTATGTGCGGTCTTTAAAGATCGTACATAGGAAATTAGGCAGGAGGAGGCGTGCCAAGGCAGTCTCAGGGAGGAGATGGGTGGAGGATATGTAGATTAGCTGGGGAAGGTGGGGAGAGCTATTCTCCATGCTTCTTAAGAAGGAAACTACGCATAGTAAGATAAGGTAGCCCTTATCTTAAGGCACGCACGGGGGGCGGGTTTGGGGCATAACAAGTGACTTAGGTGCAGATCTGTCTGCGTCTAACTCACTCTTAAGTGTGAATCAGGCCCATCATGCTTACTTCCCTTCAAAATCGGAAGATGTCTAGCAGTGTCATCAGCTCAAAATGGGCAGAATCCAGTGTGACCCAGGTACAGATTAAGGACTGATTCCATACATGTGAGAGGAGTACACACTACCTGAACTCCCTGACTCAAACTCCCCTGTCGTATCCAGAAGACCCATGTAAGGAATGTAGGATTGTACAGAAGGGTTTGGAAAAGCCCTTACTGTACAATTTGCATTCCTGAAACCCACCCACCATGCTTATATGTGTAAATCACGGTATTGTGCACACTTTCTGGATTAATTGATGACTGTACACTCTAAGGACTGGACATAGATGTCTACTGCCAATGCGGTCCATTTCCTGTGCATGTACAGGACTTCAGTACCCAGCACCCTACCTTAATATTTATGCACGCCCCATGGAAACCTACATATGATTCAAATATACCAGACCTCCCACCATGCGTTCATGCTGTATACATGGTGGCTTATCCCTCCCCGCTGTCAGAAAGGCTTCCAGCATGGAAGCTTGGATCTGGATACGTGATGGAAGCCTGAAATGCATGTCTGACTGTGTACAGAAAATGGCCACATTTCTTAAATCTGGATCTGGTTCTAAGGGAAATGATTATGATTACAGGCAGGAGTATGGGCCTTATAACAAGAGTACAAAATGAGTCTGGTTTATATAGAAATCTTGAGGACCGCTACACTCATGTTTTTGAACCCCCCCCCCATATTAAGGTTAAACAAAAACAAAAAATACAGACCAAATTGATGTCAGAGCTGCAGTAAATAAAAAACTAGTACCAATTAACTTCTTAATACATGAATATAACCTAATAAGGAAGGGAGTTCAGCTCTGTTGTTGTCGAGGTATATAGCACAAGGTCAGTTCCCCAGTCTCGCCTACAGGACTGAATGCAGATGTGTCCGCTGATGTTTCCAACTCCACAACAATCGAGATAGGTGGAAACCAGTAAATCATTTTCTCTTTCTTACTTGTTGCTTGCTTTTTAGATGGGGCAGTGTGGCAGCTGTAATGGGGGTCAGACCCAGGGTTGATGCTATGTGGAAAGGACTGTGTAATTTCAGGCAGTCACAAGTCACACCGGCTTGTAGCTTACAAATTTGACGTTCAGTCCTTGCGTCTGGGTCCTAATGGGAATCAACCTCATTATGAAAGGGGAGTGTCTTTGGATTATAGGGGGTTTAATTATAGAATGAGCTTTGTTTGGCGTCTGGTCTCAATGGACCAGATTCAGACCTCCGTGCATGTTCCATATGTATGGAGGTCTGGAAGTTCACAGAGTGAACAGAAATTACACTGCCATAAAGTTACCCTAAGTCTCCTGTGCGGATCAGCGGTTGTACGGTTCGCTGATCTGCATGGAAGTCTGTAAACCAGCCCACATTTTCTCCTGCCCACCTTGCAGAGTTTGGGTGAGTGGAGTGGATGCACAGCCCTTCTCTGGCACTGTAGTTGCCGTACTCCCTGGATTGACACTGCTCCCTTACTGCATTTTACTATGTACAACAGCATTTACTATAAAAGCTAAAGTAAAGGACTCTCACCGATCTATTCGGAATGTCTGGGGGCGTCTTCAAATGGACATAAGATTGATGAGCTCCGTGACAAAATAACAAGTTACTGTAAATGAAAAAAAAAATCAATAAATTATATGACAACATAAATGTTGTTTTACATAGATAGTATGTCAGTAGTTGTATGGAAGTTAGCTTAAGATACACATGAATTATGCCTTTTAGCACAGGAGAACTAAACTGCTTGCAATTGACAGCTTTGTGCTGCTGCTCCTATTGGCAGTCAGTGAGAGACAACAGCTCTGGCCTCTAACTTAGTGGACATGCTGTGCATGCGCCAGAAGAACAGGTGAAATGAAAGTTGTTCCCGTCTATCCAGAATTCTGCAGACGCCCAGTTATGCACTTGATATGCACTGCATGTCACATGGAGGCACTGATCTACAGTTTGGCCCAGATCCAAACTTAAGTTTCCTATAAGTACGATCCTGTAGCGTAGTTACGCTACTATAAGTATATTGCATTTCCCCGGGCACTCCCCTCGGATGCACGTAATTTATCTAATTTACGAATTTAAAACCCTACTTTAATTTTTCCATGCGTAACAGGGTTCGTACGTATGTAAGTGCCTAACCCAGCCCATACTGTACAATTTAAATGCCTCCCTCCACCTACATTGCATATTTCCTGCAAGCGTAGGGATGACACGCCCCTTCGCATGTAGTTATGCACTTGTTATAGGAAAAAGGGACATCAGTAAAGGAACTTTCGGATGTCCCTTTTTCAAAAATCTGAGTTTCTTTGCGAAGAGTGTAAACGTTGTGCGCAGAACGTGCATGCAACATGCGTAAATTCGCTGTCGTACTTAGGTCTGGATCTGGCCCTTTAAGAGTAACACAAAAACAGTTCTGCACCTGAACAAATCATATATGACTGTGAAGGGTGCAAATTATTTTTATATGCATGCACGGGCACATAAACATTGAAGTGCCAGGACTGTATTCTAAATCTGGAGGATTTACATAAACTGGTTTATAATATCTTACAGTAAACATGGCCTCCAATCCACATGGATTTGTTGAAACAAATGCCTTGATGCCTTGTACACTGACTAAGGAAAAATGCTACTTTCTGCCAACTACACTCACAGTCATCAGGCTTCCCCCTTCCCCTCATACACACTCCAAAAGCTCATGCGCAGAATAGGGTCTCCAAAACAGCAGCATATTTCTCCTAAAACACACACACACATACACACACACACACACATACACACACACACTCACTCACACACTCACTCACACACACTCACACAAACTCACACACACACACACACACACACACACACACACACACAGCGCGTTTTTCTACAATGCTGAGGTCATGAGTTTGATTCCCAGACTAGGCCTTATCTGTGTGGAGTATGTATGTTCTCCCCATGTCTGCATGGGTTAACTCCCACACACCATGGTTAATTGGCTGATGAATAAATTAACATGTATATGTATGTATGTATGTGTTAGGGGCATTAGTATGTAGCTTCAAATAGGACAAAGACTGATGTGAATGTGAACAATTCTCTGTAAAGTGCTAAATAGTCTGATAGTGTTATATAAAAACCTGTTAATAAATAATAATAAATAGACATGTCCTTAGGATTGTGGAAAAAAGTATAATTCAAATTTTAAAGCGAAAACTTGGTCAAACAATTGATTAATCAAATAAAGCTGTACACATTTTAATAATGATTTACAGATGACTGTGCAATTTAAAACAAAATCAAAACAAAATCAACTATTTAACACATAAGAAAGTGCTCAAGTGACAAAACTAGAGAAAACTAGAGCAAATAAAAGACAAAAGGTTATAAACAAAGAGGTATGAATCAGTGGGGGCAGGGCAAAACTTCCTCGGGGGGCCCCCATCCCCCATCCATCACTGGCATATGTTCAAAGTTTATGGCACCAGACAGTACTGAGCACTGCCATAAAAGCTGACATCCTGCACAAGGGCGCCCTCACTTCTTATAAACACCCCTGCAATAAGTAATAACTAAAAGCAATATTTTTCATTTTGTTTTCTAAACATACAATTCTTGCACAATTAACATAAAAGCTGACATGATCATTTCCCTTGTGGTTAAAGACTATATATTACCATGGGGCAGAATGAGTCACTAATGCTAAATGCATTGCCAAAGTGATTCACAAATTGCAGACTGGAAATGGACAAATAAAAGGTCTGTTCCTGGCTGCTGTGACTCCCCACCACCTCATGTCACAATGTCTCTGCTGCCTGGAGGAAAATAAATGTCCCATGATATTAAATATGCTGCCCACCAGAAGCTGAAACTGAATATTGATATATTACTGAATGTGATATATTCCTTGTGCTAACTCTTCGGGCCTGATCCAGACCTGCGCCAATGCGCTGTGCTTAGTAAAGCACAGCGTATTGCCGTGCACTCTGACCGACACTCCCCCTTTGTGAGCGTATATTCCCTCGCTTACGCCGGCTGAAGGCTACCTTAACTTCAGCCGGTCTAAGCAAGGGAAAATACGCTCACACAGGAGCGTATGCCTGCTAACCCCTTCCTCTCTCATTAAACTAACTCCCCCCGCCCACCTACACTAACCTGATCATAGTAACGCTGCGGGACACCCCCTCCAGCGTTACTACGGCACTGCTACGGACGCCTGATCTTAATGCCAGCCAGCGTAGGTCTGGATCAGGCCCGTCGTCTCTAGGAACTATTATATCAATGAAGCTAATGTCGTGCCCCTGGGGGATTATTGAAGTGTGGGGTGTACATTTTGCTATGAGTTGTATGGAGGCTGTTCCCACACCATTGTGAGACTGTGCAGAGCGGCATGGGTCTCATGCTCAATGTTGAGCGCAGGTTAGCATGGGGGTGGTTGCTTAGCAACTGGCAGTTGGTGTGAAATGGGTTGAATTGCACAAGGGGGTCTTCTGGAAGGATCTGGGGGTAAAGAGAAGTGCGTAGAGTGAGACTGTTAGTGGACAGTTGATAGAGGCAGCAATAGAGAGCGGATGTGTCTTTTGGCTCTATTTACATAAATCAATTTCATATCATAAAGCCCGCTTTCGTGTGAAAACAGGCTTTATCATATTAAATTGAAGCAGTCCATATTTACAAAGCTATCATCGCCATGGAAACCATGGCGACAATAGCAATAACGGACTCGATCGCCAGCCCGCTCTAATGAATGTGGGCCGGCATTTACTAAGTGACACGTTAAAAAACGTCATCTGAACATGGCGTTAGGGTAAGTATTCCAGCGGTCTCCCCATGTAAACCCCTTTTCCTTTTCCCTAATAGCTGTTATTAGGGGTAGGAAGAGGGGGGTACATGTCGGGAGACAGCTGGAATATAGTTAAGTAAAAAAAAAACATTAAAATCTAGGTTAAAAAAAAAATACAAAAAAATATATTAACTAGTTTTAATAAAATTCTATCTAATAAACCTATTCAATAAAAAAAAACACAAAAAAATACAAAACCGAAGCTTTAAAACTTACCTGACCGGGCCCACATCTGGCTCTGATCCTGGCACATGCGCAATGATTTTGCCTTTTGAGATTTGAAATTTTCAAAGTCCCAAAAGGCATCTAATATGCATGCGTTGGGACTCTATAGCCGAACAATGTCAGCGAAAGGCTCGCTGACTGTCGTGGGACCTCGCCGTATTGGTAAGTATTAATAAATACTCCCCGCGATCCTGAGAAGCGCAGCGAGCCTAGTTGCTATCATTAGCACCCAATTCGCTAATGATAGTAAATAGAGCCCTTTGAGTCAGTCTGGAAGAGAGAGAGGAGTGTTATGGTGGAAAGTAGAAAGGCAATATTGTAGCGTGTTAGAGGAAGAACAACAGTGAGAAGGGAAAAAAGAGTTAGCGGTGCAGTTTGACGGAGGAGCAGATCGTGAAAGGGGTCAGTGGCGGTAAGCAGAGGATTGACAGAGGAGCAGGTTGTGAAAGGAGTCGGTGGCGGTGAGTGGAGGATTGAGAGAGGTGGAGAAGCTGAGTCGTGGAGGCTGTGTTTTAGTGAGAAAATGGAGGTACAGATTGGAAGGAGAGACGAGGACAGTAAGCAGGGGATTGGCAGAGGAGCGGAACAATTGTTGTGGTGGATAGTGAGACATCGTAGCTGCATAAAGAGGGAGAATATAACATCGGAGAGGAGATAAAGTGAGGAAATAGATAACAATGTTTGTAGACTGCCTGATTCTGAGGGAATCTATTCAATTCAATGTTTAATTGTTACTTTATTTTTTCAACTGTGTTCTTTCTTATGCTGTAATAGTGTTAATTAATAGTACATCCTTGCTTTTAAATTGTAGTATTGTAAGTTATTAAGGGCTAAGTTATTAGTGTTTCTTATACATTCTAATAATTTTTGTGATAAAGGGGAAGGGAAAGCTTAAAGTTATTAAGATCCTGAGAGTATTTATTTTGCCAATTAATATTTTCTCTGTTATTGGTTAAATTTATATTTTGCTTGGACGAAAAGCTGTAAATTGCATTTGATTTTTGATTCACTTGTTTCATTAATATTGTACAAACTGAAGTTTCTCACCTTTTGCAAATTTAAGTACATTTCAATCAGTAAAACACCATTCAAAAAGCAGAATTGTTGTCAGTATTCTGAGTTATTTCTTATTCTGTTTCACCTCTCTGCAATTCCTGCTTTGACCTTTAACATTCGGTCATCACACAAAGAGCTAGGAACAAGCTACAACTATTACAATTGCCAGTTTATGGGTTCTGACATTAACTGAAAATTATACATAGGTTAAAAAAATATACAAAATAAATTAGTCTCTTTAACGTTCCTATCAAATTATATTTAACCAAATGAAATAATGGGAAATGTTCAGTTACAGGGATGGCATGAAAAAGTAATGGACACATGTGTGGGTGCAAAGCATTGGTGACTTGAAGAAACCCAGAGCAGTAACAGCACAAGACAACCTGAAGACCCAGCAAGACAAGGTAGCGGCAATGGTGCTAGGAGAAGTATACATGACAGAAATAATGTGTCAGATGATATATGAACACATAAAGAATATCGAGTGTCAGAAAGTAATAGACACAGCAGATATATTAAGTGCCATATGGTAATAGACACAGCAGATATATACAGTGCCATATGGTAATAGATACAGCAGATATATATAATGCCAGATGGTAATAGACACAGTAGATATATATAGATATATAACCAGTAAGGGGACACCAATGCAAGCACTAGAATGCCTTAAGTAAGTGTGCAATAAGTATTATTAAAGAGACAAAGGACCTGATCCAGACATATGCATGAGAGCGGAGCGTATTACCGCTGCAGCGTAAAAACTTTCACTCCCACGACACTCCCCTTACTTCCCTCAGTATGCCCGCCGAACCCTACCCTAACTTTTCCATGTGTTCGTACGTATTTTCGTAGCGACGCGCTGTTCGTAGCGGCCTAAGCACGCCCATACTGTACAATTTAAATGGCTCCCCCGCCTACATTCCTTAACTCCAGCGTCCGTACTAACTTTGTACTATAAACACGCCCCGTCGTCGGAAAAAACGCAAACAATACGGACGCCCGAATCGCCGCTACGAAAAGGTCTTTGGTACGACCGGAAGTTGTGACTATGCACATGCGCAGTGCGTTTTTTATGGCGAATTTACGCGCTTACGATCAGCGTTAGATTGTCTGCGAGCGTAGGTCTGGATCAGGCCTAAAGAGTATGTGATATAGTTTATAAGAATACTATAAATACAACTTTCACTAATCCAGGAAACTATTTGTAAAAACAGTTTGGTTATTATTATGTTAAATTTTAAAATTTATCAAGAATTATTCACATTATTAAGGAGAATGTCAAATTTATCTACATAAAAAGTAAGGTTTCACTCATTTTTGTGTATAATAGATTTTTTTTTCATTTACCATTCTGATACTCAGTCATAAATCCTGTGTAAAAGCAGAACAGTAATATAAACAGAGGCATTCATCACTTAGAACAGAAAACAAACCTTTGGATTGCTATACTTAAGTTGCGCCATTACAGTGTTTTATTAAACAATTTCATGACAGCCAGAGGGTGATGAATGTGTATAATCTGATTCTTATTTGTGTCAAAGTTTCTGAAAGATTCCAGTAACTGCTTGGCACTTTGACTTTCGCTATATTTTCCTTCATTCTAACACAATGAAGCCATAAGCCATAAACCACTTTTATATTTACTTTTAATCAAGTTAGAACTTGTTGTCATGTACAGTTCTAGATGTGGACAATTGTTAAGATCACTGATAATTTACAATAACCTCACCTTATGCTCATAGGTGAACAGGTGAGCTTCATCATTATGTATTATACAAGACACATTTTATGCATGTACCTGTCTACATGAGTAGAAATGAGTCTGCATGAAAAGACACATCCAGACTTACGAGCACCTCACGGCCACTCATGGTCCATACGGCCGCCATTGGCATGCAGAAAGGAGGGGAAAGCCCCCTTTTCGTAACAGCCATTGGCCATAACTGTAGTTTATTCTATGTACTCTTAAACGCTGAATCGGCTCCTTAGTGTTGGAATATGTTGCTCCAATGTAGTGACTAAGGCCTGGATCCGGTATTAAGAAGGAGCTTTAAATTAAGAGAGAAAGGTTACACCTGCCATGTTGATTTCAGGGGGAGTCAAGTTAATTGTATTCTTTGCATGCAGGGATATATCTATGAATTGCTTACTGCACACAGATACTGACCAGCTTTACAATCACACTGTTATTTAGACTTGGGATAGGAAATATCACCTCACAACTCTAATAGTGTTCACAACAGATGAAATATGACTCCCCTGCAATCAACATGGTTTAGCCCAGAAGTAACTTTCTCTTAATTTCAAGCACTTACTTAAGTCTGGATCCAGCCCTAAGGCATTCTGAATACAGGCATTCCCACAAATATGAGTGGCTTTCCTTAAGTACTTCTATTGTGATTTGATTCATATGCCCATAAATCATCACAGAAAGGATTTTTGAGTGGCAGGAGCTTGAAAGCATGGTCATTTTGTCAGGTAAAGCAACTTAAACATTCCTGGTGGGAGCCTGAAGACAGTCAGTTGGTCAAATAAACATAGATACCAAGCAGGATGGTCCCAGTGAAGAAACAAAAGATTTCACCTGGCAAGTGTCATGAATTGGAATATCCTGACATGTATCCATGGGCCGGATCCAACTGTAATATTTAATTCTGTGCGTAGCCTCCGTGACCAGTGGCGGAAGCACCGGAGGCAACAGAACAGCTGAGCTCTGAGCCCTAACCCGGAGAAGGGCACTTCCATTAACTAATGTACCCCTTATTTTCCTATATGAAACTGGAAATCCAGAAGTCCTCTTTTCAAATTAGCTTCACATGTATAATAGCTGTGGTTATTATACATATGGAACTGGATCCACATTTAAAAATGAACTACATTTGTTATCCCATACGTGTGAGGGGAGTGTTAACACCTTACTATATTTATTATTTATTCTGCATGTGCCCCCTTGCCCTGCTGCTCTCTCCTGCCTCACTGTTGGAAATTGAGATACACATCAGAACACAGCATCGGTCATACTATGGACTTTATATATAAAGATAATTTTCCAGTGATAATACCCATTTTTATGTGAAATCAGACATTAACGCAGGAAAATTAAGTTTTTGATATTTACAAAAAATGGATTGCTGTGGAAAACTACAGTCTCCATGGCGATGCATGTCAATTATGAAAAGAATGGGTTCGTTATATTTTCAAAGTCCCGCAATGGAGTCTCTGCACATGCATACTAAGTATGAATGAAGTGTCCTGCGATGAGCACAGAGATCATCACGGGACCTCGCAGGGCAGGTAAGTTTTAGTAAATGAAATGAATTAAGCTGTCAGGCTCGCTGTGAAGAGAAGCCAGTCTGGATCAGCTTCATTCATTTAAAAACAAACTGCTATGTAAGTAAAGCCCTATGTTCTAATGCATACCTATAAAGCTAATTTAATTTACGCATTCGGTATGCACAAGGCAGCTGACTTAGGTCTGGATTGTTCTAGTATTATATTAAAAATATATTAACGCCTTTTCAAAGAGAACAATGAATGCAGCTAAATATTACCCATTGTGTGCAACATCTTAACATTCCAGTAATGCATACGTCACAAATGACTGTAGTTCAAGAACGATGTGTTGGTGCATACAGCCTCTAAATATACGGGATTAAATACAAAAAAGATGACATTCCCAATATCACAGTGTGTAAGCTAACAAAAATGGCAAAATTAGTAGAAAATGCCAGGGGTAATAATAATAATAATAATAATAATAATAATAATACGCAACAATCCCATTCTGAATATTATGTCCCCAAGACGCCAACAGACCTGATTACAATTACCCTGCCTCTCCCATCAAGACAGCCAGATCCTGTTAAGTATATCGCTTAGCATCAGCTAATGACTCAGATACTGTTATTTCATTAATCTGCCAAGCTGTTAAATAAATTATACTCTGATAATTATTTTAGACATTTTTCATAGACAAACAAAAAGCAATGAAATAAATAACAACTATTGAATTCCTTCCAATTATGGACTAGAATCAGACCTCTGACATTCCCTTATTCTGCATACAGCTGGATCGTATTTTGTCTGTATTTGTGTTTTGTGTGTTCTAGCATCTATGCTACCCAATCTGTGCTTACAAGTGGACAAGACTTAGTGTTACCAATGTCAAATACAGGCATACCAATGGATTGTGTATTGATCCAGCCTTCAAGCCACCACCATTTTACATTCACCAAAACACAGATGAACTGGACTTGATATTAACATTTCCAATGTGGAATGCTTCAAATACAAGTTACTTCAATACAAGTCACACAGAACACTAGAGGATCAACCAACCAACCAATCAATTTTCTTTTTAATGATTTGATTGTTAGATTGTAAACCCCACTATAAACTATTTGAGGTTTCATGAACCTTTCTTGTAAAGTACATTTCTATATGACATAATGCTAAAATATTATTAATACACTGCTTGCAGAATGATAATAATGCCTAAAAGTATTATGATTGTGCATATAGAAAATATATAAATAAGTAAATTACGTTAGTTTGGTAAAATTGGATAATGCTGATATAATCTTCTACTGTGCAATGTAAAATGTAAACATTTCCAAGATGTTCACTTATTCTTCTATAGTGAAATAATTGAAATGCTCTTATCTTGTTATTTGTTGTACACGTTTGTCATGTAACATATAAGGGAAGTAATTCTGACTAGTACATTTCCCCAGCAAGAATATATTCAGGTGTAATATAAAGAATGTGCTGCTACATCAGTTGCTGTTGTGTGCTGTATATTAAGACTTTTTTTTTAAATATAAGTTATTGTATGTAATGACAGGTTTTCTCTTAGATGTGCTTATGATGTTATATAGCTTTACTGTAATACAATAATTGTGTTTTCATTGTAATTCATGCATATGTATTTATATTTGTTTTTTCTTTTACAATTAAACATTTTAATAACTAGAAGAATAATTAGATAAATTAACGTTTTTTATATCATACTTTATTGTATTCTGAAGTGAAATGCATTAAATTATACTATAAAGTTATACAAACTAGGCTATTGATAATTGAGTTAACTTACCTTAGATTTATTGTTTTTCCACTTGTAAGAACTGTACAATAGTTTATTAAACCTGTTCGCACTTTTCTGATAGAGAAGGCAGCTATCCATCCACAGTGATGCTTGGTGTATGATTCAATGATTTGAGTTTACACAAGAGGCTATTTGAGATACTGTCTCACACCCACTCTTACCAAAGCAAAATTAATACCATTAATACTATTCATGTATTACACAACCTCTGTGAGGGGAGTGACATCACATGTACCAAACATCCCTGCCTTCCTGTGTATACTTTGCAGACTTAAAATTCTCTTGTCCTGACTTGTTCCTATAATATTCAAGTAATACAGAGTTATTTGCTCATATGCAATGCAACAAAAATTGCAGAAGCCTATGCACGTTTGCATGCGTGAAAGATTCATTCTTAAATAATAAAAAAAAATTTGTTTAATTCATGTGTTTCAATTATAATAAATAATGTAAAACACTTAAAGTAATTAAAATAAACCCTCTAAAAATAAAAATATCTATACAAAAATGCAGCAATGTGCTTCTAATCAATTAGAAAAAAGGATTTTTGCAAGGAGCGCAGAGAAATATGGCCGCTTCTATGATCAGAGCAGCACTTTCTAATTTTGCCATTCCACCAACCAGCACAGAGCAAAAGAAGCGAACACAGGCAGTGGCTACATACATCCATTTGTAGTGCAAAAATCATTGTGCTTGTACCTAAAAGATAAGGTGAAAGTGCAGTTCTGGACCAAATCCCCTAAATATATGCAGTGTAGGCTTCATAGCCAAATGAAATGAACACAAGTCTTAAAATGGCAATAGCTTGATTTCTCTGCAGTCTGTGGAACAGCTTCTTTCTATAAACTTGGAAAAGTACATTTTTCAGACTTTATAGTTTATGAAATGATAGTTGCAAATCATCATAAAACAATTAATTTCAAATTCTACTCGAGTAACATATTAAATCCTGTCTCCTAATTTGGAAATATGTCCTTAGAACACAAAGAAAATCCAATAAGCATTGCCAGCATTACTGGAGGAATTGACAAAAAACAGAGCAAACTAGGGAAAATGTTTTAAAATGAAGTTACTGGAGGAAATGTGTTAATGAAAGATTTTTCAATGATTTTTTTAGCTGTTGATTTTAAGCTTTGTATTTAAGAGAAATATGCCTGAAAGTTTGATTTCTATACAAACAGGCTGCAAACAGATATCCTAATTTGTAATCATTTAAATCATGAGCCATGAAATGTACAATATTAGGCACAGGGCTAACGACTTTCCCGGAATGTCCGTAAGACTCCTAAAACTTAACAACTGGAATTCCATGGAATGTAATTTGCTGGTACAATGTTTTTTTTTCTGAAAGAGCATTTTATAGACCATTGTACAGCATCTGAATTGTCAGCGATTGCCGACACTCTCCATTCTAGAAAGTGGCGGTAATGGGACTTCTGGAGTCGCAAAGAGTGATTCGCCAAAACGTAAGTGTTTTTAGTCAACCCTACCCTTAACCCTTTCTTAACTGTAACCCTCAACCTAACCTTCCCCTTCTTCAGTCCTAAACTTAACCCTCTATGCCCCTCAGCCTAACCCTTACGGTTCATGCACTGCAGCCTAACCCTCACCCTGCATATCCCACAACCTAAACCTGACCTTCCCCTTAAGCCCTCTACTAACCTTAGTCTGCCACAGCCACTGCAGCCTATCCCTAACCTATTACCCGCCACAACCACTGCAGCCTATAGTTATTGGGAATGGGTAAATAAATAGGTTCTCGTTCCCAATAGCAATTTTCTATTTTTGTTTGGTTTAAAAAAATTATACAGCTGTCATTCAGTGGCTATAAATATGTAAAACAATATATCAAGCAATCCCCATCCATAGTGACATGATCTGCTAGAAAAACTATGATAAAGCAGGGATTTTGTTAATTGCTGCAAAAAACAGCTAACTACAGATTTACTCATGTCAAAAAAACTAAAGGTGGTTCTGATAGGTGAGATGCGCCTATACCTCATGATAGGAGTAGTGAAATATTATTGATTATGACTAGTTGATGCTGTATCAGTGAGTGATCAGCTCACTTATAACTGAATTGTACACATACATCACTTATATTCTAACTCTACCAGAATGTGCAGGAGATTCCTAAAAGTCAGGCAAAGTATCCTGCATTGGAACCACAGCTTGATGCCAAAAAAATGTGTCACCAGCCCTACTACCATCATTCAGTGCTATTAGTTCCAGCATTGTGTAGCTGTAGGGCGTGGAGATTGATGACACAATTTACCACATTGATAATGCAATTTGGAAAGTATAATCCATAATTACACTATAAAGTTAGCTTTTTTATTCTACAGAACAAACTTGCTGGAAGAGAAAGTCAGTCTAAACATGAACAAAATTTAAAATTCAGACTTAAGAAGGAGCTTGAAAATAAGAGAGGAAAGTTACTCCTGGGTTAAACCATGTTGATTTCAGGGGGAGTCATATTTCATCTGTTGCAAACAGTATTTGAGAGGTG
>WWET01002884.1:201707-216198 GCA_011038615.1 Limnodynastes dumerilii | reverse complement strand
AGGTACATGCAGGGGGAGTGTATAGAAGGTACGCATGCGAAAATACGCTACGCTAGTAAACGGATTCCAAGCGGAGTTCTGGATCTGCCCCCACCATGTTAAACTGCAGCGCAAAGCAAATTTAAACAGTGAAAACAGAATTACAGTTGGGAGGTGAATTTTTCCAGCTCAAATGTATTTGCCCCCTCACATTGCACCATGGTGTAGCTCAGATCTGCCCTTGCTCCAGATAAGCCCCTGGAGTAGTGCTGCTAACCTCTATCTGCATTACATGTACAGCAATATTTAAAACAGCCTTAAAGTCTCTGTATCGTAAAATGAGGGAATTACACTGATGTGATCCACGGTGATGATAATAAACTAATTTGTACCTCGGTGGAATATCATTGTAGTAATAATGTAACACGGAGAACAATTTGTATTTATATTTAGTAACGCAACACGCAGAGGAGAACAGTAAATACAGCAATTTCAATAAAAATGTTGGAGACAACACCGTAATTTACCCAGATCTGTCTCGGGCTGATAGAAATCCGGAGTCATTAATGCGAGGCGTTATTAGAGAGATGGCATTAGAGGAGGGGCAAATGCCAAGACTGCCAGGGAGAGACTGGGGTTATGTCTACACTTCACCCATCCACCCTGACTGCCACTCAATATGCCCGTAGCACTGAGCATGTGTTGGAGGGTGTTTATTTTCCTGTATAATGGTGATCCAGCCTTACTAAAAATGTGGGTTGGGAAAAATAAAGAGGGGTGGATCTAGATGTTTTTATATAGTGGGGGGTGCATAATGCACCCCTCCCTAATCAGTCTCCAGATCCATTGCCAATAAACGCCATTTGCTCCTCTTTTGTTGTCATTATAAGATGGCCATACACTAGAGGGAATTATCTCTCCCAGCAGGTGTCCAATAATTGGGACGATTTTCCCCTAGGGCACCATTCACCTCTCCTGTTGGGACCGATGATGCTGGCTGAAGAGGGAGGAGCTGCCGAGACTAACAGCTGATTGGCTGCATGGGCCTTCTGTCAATCTCTGCACTGATTGGCTGCATGGGCCTCCTGTCAATATCTGCACTGATTGGCTGCTTGGGCTTCCTGTCAATCTTATCAACTAGCTGATTGGCTGGCTGTGGACACTCCGGTCAGTAGTGTGTGTCCCCCTCCACCTCCTGGCCGGAGGTTCCCCGTCTGTCTGACTCCATAATTACCAGCAAGTATAGCGGTATTATGGTAATGGAAGCCCTGGATCTCTTGCCGAGCTTTCATTACTTATTACTGATGTACTTGCCGATAATTATGGACATATGGAGACACCCGGGCCAGGAGGTGAAGGTACAGGATAAATAATAAATAATGGTCAAACAATACTCAATATCAGGAGCTTGCTGCCAATATTAGTTTGTGAAGTCAAACTATAACATATCGGACCCTAGTATTTCTGCATCAATTAATGGATTTTTTAGAAATCCGTCCTGCCCACACAATACAGCGATAAATGGTCCGCTTACCTGATAATTGGATGATCGGACCAATAATCACTCTAGTGTATGGCCAGCTTTACAGTCCATGTGATTGGTGGATCCCTCCAGTCCTTCACCAACCAGAGCATGAAGAAGACCCACTACTCTCCTCTGATTGGTAAACAGCCAGCACCGTCCTCCAATCAGTGTCAGATTTACTGTAGCACAAGATGGACACGTTGAATACATTAAACTGGTGATTCAAGGGGCATTTAGATGCTTGGCCCAGTACCTTTCGGCTGCATTCATACAAACTTTACAAACTTGGCAGACCTTCATAAAATAAGCCCAGATCCAGAACAACGCTTGTGAGCGAATTTACGCGTGGCGGAGACGTAAAATCGCCTTTTGGTAAGTACTGCGCATCCGCACCATAGAAAATACGCTCAGTAACGTAGCGTAATTGTGAACATATGGGCCATTCACGTAGGTGTCACGTAAATACTTACGCGTGGGCATGCCAATTTTACGCGAGTCAAAAATTACGTTAAGTAGGCGGAGGTTTGTATTTAAAGTGTACAGTATGGGCGTGCTTAGCTGCGTAAATACGTGTCGCCCATACGTACGTGTGCGGATCACTGCGGTTACGTTGGCAAAAGTTAAGGTAGGGTTTGCGTATCTTGATCTTGACAAAATACGTACATTCAAGGGGTGTGACAAAATACGTACATTCAAGGGGTGTGCCTAGGGGAGTGTATAGAAGGTACGCACACGAAAATACGCTACGCGAATAAACGTACGGCAAACGTAGTTCTGGATGTACCCCATAATGTTTAACCATCCTAGAATTGCTAAACCCAGTACAGCTATTTTGTAATCCAATCCACAATACAAATAATTGTATACATTTCACTATGAAATTCCAGAAATGCAGGTAACCTTCTTTTACGAGGCTGCCAGTCGCCCAGGAATGTAAAGATCTTCTTCCTCTGTCTTCAGGTCATTTAAAAGTGTTTGATGAGCAGCGTTTCCTCTAACATGATTTGCAGTTGTAGCCTAAAGAGGTAACATGAGATATGAGGTATCCACCTTCCCTGAGATATGATTTATGTATCGTGTTCACACATGGCTGCTATGAGTAACTGACACCGACTCTGCCGTCCTTAAAGAGATGGAATTACTACCTTGCAGGTTAAGAAATAGTAGATTCACCTGTTGCATTTTGTGGGAAGAACGTTACTAAGACAGCTGCCGCCATTCACTAACCCGGGCCGTGATTTTACAATATCGCCTTTAACAAAAGTTTTACATCTCTGTAAAGATGTTTTTTTAAAAGTAATACATTCAGGACAGGATTTAGAGTATGGAAATAAGAGGAAATCAGGTGGAAAGATCCACCTGGGTATAACCATGTTGAATTTCAGGGAGAGTGAGAGCATTATTCATCACATGCAGGGAGAATACTTTGCTTTTGCTTATTGCACACACATACTGACCAACGTTACTATTACACTGTTATTTATCACCTCTCATCTCTAATACTATTATATTATTACACTGTTATTTAGGCTTCTTCCTGTGATAAAGGAAAAGTGGAGATGTTGAGAGCTAGAACAGGGCTGCTGTAAACTTTTAAAGCCATACATTTCAGCAAGGGGGCAGGCTAATGACATGATTAAACAAGGTATTTGGGGGGGGGATAACACACTCACCCGTGATCTGGCTGAGAGAGCGGGTGCGGGGATAGCACTTGGCACTCTGTTGGCTGTTGACAGTGATGCATTAAACGCCGTTCCTGCGACAAGGGTCACGTGTACAGGGGGAGGCCGGAGTGCGCGGCGCCCTGTGAAAGCTTTGCTTTGGGCAGCGAGCGTGCTGGCAGCATATATGGGCACGGGGGTCACCTCATGATGAGCACTTTTCACCCGTTGTACGTAGTGAAAATAAATAAATAAGTAAATGTTCGCGCGCGGCCAGAACCCTGCAATTATTTCCTGATTCCCTCATATAAAACGCAAATAAAGAGTTCACTTGACAGAAACATTCATTTAACCCATAAACAGCTGGAGAGCGGACAGAGAGGCGTAGGAAGCGGCATGGAAGGGTCTTTCTTTTAGGCTTAAAATACAGAACAGGTCAAGTGTGCGCGAGCGTTAGTGTGATGACCGCAAAAAGCCACGCTAGGCGACTTATTTTTAGGTCGTATGCAAGTATTTGCTGCTTCTGATTGATTAATGTGTTTATGCATCAGATTATGTAGCGCTGTACGGAGAACGTTAAACATTCACATCAGTCCCTGTCCCATTGGAGCTACATTCTAAGGTTCCTAACACATACACACATTAGGGTTAATTTAGTCCACAGACAACCTATCAGCATGTTTTTGGAGTGAGAGGAAACCGGAGCACCCGGAGGAAACCCACGTAGACACGGGGAGAACATACACACTCCACACAGATAAGGCCTAGTCCAGGAATCAAACTCATTACCTTAGCGCTGTGAGACACAATCCTACTCGCTGAGCCATCGTGCTGCCACATTGACTAGCAGTGGTCCCCACGTGCACACATAACATTTTTTAGCCTATTGGGCGTGTTTTAACAATAAGCGTGCTCTGATAACAATATTACGATGAACAATATGCAACCGCACTAGTTTAGTGCACATTGACTTCTACCTTCCTGACAGAATGGCGATATATGAGCGAAATGAGACGTCTGTGTTTCATGACTGCGCACACGCGTCAGCTGAAGGCTTCCAGCACGGAGCTGGATCCCTATAATCCTGGATTCTGTGCTGAAAGCTTTTCCGATGGGTCAGTGCGTAAATAATAAGGAAGGTTTCTGGGAATGGAAGTATTGTACGTGTTAGGGGGGTGTGGTCTCTCTCACAGACGCAGAACTTAGGATCGCACGGCAGTTCGCTGTTGTAACTTTGCAGTAGACTCGTCGATTCGGTTCAATGATCCTGACCTCCACGCGTTTTCCTTATTCACGGAGGTCTATAAATGCGCACGTCATTAGAGTGAACAGCCCAATGTCCCGCCATTGGCTTGAGGCACTGATTTATGCAAATCGTGATGACATCATTGGTGTCCTCAAACCCCGCCTCAACCTTACTTACACTACTGATCATAGCATTGATAGACAGGGGGCAAGGCTTCTGGGCATGGCTTGCAAAAATGACATCATCAAGGCCCGTCCTCATACGGCCCCTATGATGGAAGGTAGTGGACAAGGGTGGTATTACCTTGTACTACCTGTATATGTGTGTCACTAGTAGTTATTTTAGGGGCAGAACATGACAGACTCAAGCCCCATAGCAAGGAACCAGGCCCAAATCTGCATGGGTGGGACTGGGCGGAGCCACGCTGTACTGTGGGCGGGGCTCAGCCATCTGCGTGAAAGAAATGTCAGAGGTTGACAACTTAAATCAGCGCTCGGCACATTCATACACTCATATATGGACTGCTGAGCGCTGTTTTAAGCTGTCAGCCACTGACAAATTGTTTATAGTGCAGGGGGAGTGGCTGCCATGGCCCCTCCCTCTCCTCCGAGCCTCATAGCAGCCACACCCCTTGCGCCCCCTGTAGTTAGGTGCCTGAGTCGCTGCATATAACGTATTTGACGTTATTGTTGTCTTTCTCCTCTCACGCTCTGCTCCTGCCTTGTGTACTTATGGAACATGGCTGCCTGCCAATCTCGCTGGATATTCCTCTATTGTAGACATAGAAAATACTTGAAATAGCTTTGTTTCAGGGACAGATAAGATCGGGTCGCCGTGACTCGGAGGAACGTGTTTCTTTCTCAAGTTTTCATACAGACTGTTCAAGGATCAGAAATGGCCTTAATTACAGCAAAAGCTTCCAATAAAGAAAAATAAAAACAATTACCCAGATGGGAAAAAAAGGCACAAAGGAAATAAAGGCTGTTGCCCATAGCAACCAACTTTGGAGCTGATCCAGTTGAGCACACAAATCAGCACGCAGATTGCATACTGCAAATCGTGAGCGCCATGTGTGCAGTCCAAAGGGGCACACAGCAGTCCCCTGGATGGCTATTTAAGTATGGTACGGAATGTAAGCAGCCAGTGTCCGTAGCGTATTGCGAGCATCATTTTTGAGTTCGCTTTGTGCAGTACAGAAGGGCGCAAAATGATGATCCCTTCAGACCCTAACGCAACTGGAGCTATATTCTGAAGGGCATGTCGTGTAAGGGAAGAGGTAAAGGGGCGTGGCAAGCGCAATGTACAGTAAGGGGTGTGGCCAGCGCAAATGTCCCCTATCTGGAGCAGAAAACAGATGTTACTGAGGACTCTTTGGGCCGATTCAATTTGCACCAGCCCCAGGTGCGTCTACGTCCAGGGAGATGACGCTCAAAGATGGTTTTTTTGACCCGTGTGTTGGAATTTCAAGGGGTAAATGCATTTATATATGTACGAAAATGCTGCTGAAGTATTATATTGTTCTTAGTTTTTAATATTATACAGTGATAAAAAATTGCATTTCTACTTTCTTTTATATGTTTACATTTTTTGTGTGTGTGTGTTTAGATTTAATTTAAGGCGTTCGCAACCTTTTTGTTCATTTCTCCCTACAAGGAACCACTCTACTCTTGTGCCACGTATTTGGCCACGTGGCTGCATGGCAGTGTTCCCGTGCGCTACATGCCGTCATTGCGTCCACTCCAAAGGTACCGTTGTGTGCGCCAGAGTCAGATTAACAAATGGGAAATGTCCCAGGCCTCCATCTGAAAATAGGCCCACACACACACACACTGCAGATCTCCAGCTCTCCCACTGCAGAGTCTAAGGATAAGTGTTGGGGACTGAGATCCACCTCCAAAACATATTATATACTGTGTGGGCCCTTGAAAATGTTTAGCCCCAGGCCTACATGGCCCTTGTGTGTCCTATTTGTATCGCACGTTCACGATTGCGCTCGTTCTCGATCAGGCCCTACATTATACAAGTCATTACTTTTCCAAAGCATTGGCTGAAAAACAAACCTGTCCCCTTCCTGAGATCCAGATCTGAAGGGTTAATGTTAAACCAAATAATAATAGTAATATCAGTGTGTGATATTAAAGATAACTTACTTTTTATAAGGTGCTTTTTTGTAATGTAATAAAAGTTGCTGAGAGATTATACAATGTCCTCTGTACAGAATCACTCTTTTATTTTCCTTCGGCAATAAGGTTGGTTGGGGAAAGATTTCGTTACTGAGCTTATTAAGTGTGTTCCGGGGCTGCTGAACACTTTTGTAATATAAATTTATGTTGCAGAAATGATATTTTTTCAATAGTTGTCTGGAGAGAACTTTGTTTTGGGATATTTTGGAGGTCACAACTTTTTAAAATTGTATTTATGACCCAACTGTGACCATAAAACAGTCCTAAAAAACGTTATCCACCAACTTTTTGTGACCCCTCTCAAAATAAGCGGCGGTATGTAAGGCTATATGAAGATATAAGGGTTATATGGAGGTATTTGCTTAGCTATATGAAGACATAAAGGTGTTGTGCCATTCTGTGAGTTTATATCAAGGTAGAAGGGTTATACAATGGTATGTGAGGTTATATGGAGGTATGTGATGATACAGTATATATGGATAATGGTTATATGGAGGTGTATAACGCCATAAAAAGGCGTGTGAAAGTATATGTTGGTATAAAGGTTATATGAAGGGATGTGAAGGTAAATGGAGGTGTAAGGATTATATAGAGGTATGCAAGGTTATATAGAGGTACAATAGTTATATGAAGGTATAAGGGTTATATGAAGGGATGTGAAGGTATATGGAGGTATATCAAGGTAGAAGGGTTATACAATGGTATGTGAGGTTATATGGAGGTATGTGATGATACAGTATATATGGATAATGGTTATATGGAGGTGTATAACGCCATAAAAAGGCGTGTGAAGGTATATGGAGGTATAAAGGTTATATAAAGGGATGTGAAGGTAAATGGAGGTGTAAGGGTTATATAGAGGTACAATAGTTATATGAAGGTATAAGGGTTATATGAAGGTATAAGGGTTATATGAAGGGATGTGAAGGTATATGGAGGTGTAAGGATTATATGGAGGTATGCGAGGTTATATAGAGGTACAATAGTTATATGAAGGTATAAGGGTTATATGAAGGGATGTGAGGTTCTATAGAGGTATAGTTCTAATAGTTAGATATATATGAGGTTATATGAAGGTATAAGGGTTATATGAAGGGATGTGAAGGTAAATGGAGGTGTAAGGATTATATGGAGGTATGTGAGGTTATATAGAGGTATAGTTATAATAGTTAGATATATATGAGGTTATAGGAAGGTATAGGACCTGCTCTATGTATAGGAGCTCGCCATCGCTGGCTGAGGTATGTAGGTTATGTGAAGGTATAAGACTATATAAAGGCATGTGAAGCTATATAGAGGTATAAGGATTATATGGAGGTATGTCAGGCTATGAATCTATAATGGTTATATAAAGGTATGTGAAAATATATAGTGGTATGAGGGTTATATAGAGGCATGTCAGGCTATAAACAGGTATGTGATTCTATAGGCAGGTATTTTGGGATATAAGGAGGTATGAGGGTTATATGGAGGTATGAGGGTTATATGGATGTATGAGGGTTATATGGATGTATGAGGGTTATATGGAGGTATGAGGGTTATATGGATGTATGAGGGTTATATGGAGGTATGAGGGTTATATGGATGTATGAGGGTTATATGGAGGTATGAGGGTTATATGGATGTATGAGGGTTATATGGAGGTATGAGGGTTATATGGATGTATGAGGGTTATATGGAGGTATGAGGGTTATATGGATGTATGAGGGTTATATGGAGGTATGAGGGTTATATGGATGTATGAGGGTTATATGGAGGTATGAGGGTTATATGGATGTATGAGGGTTATATGGAGGTATGAGGGTTATATGGATGTATGAGGGTTATATGGAGGTATGAGGGTTATATGGATGTATGAGGGTTATATGGAGGTATGAGGGTTATATGGATGTATGAGGGTTATATGGAGGTATGAGGGTTATATGGATGTATGAGGGTTATATGGAGGTATGAGGGTTATATGGATGTATGAGGGTTATATGGAGGTATGAGGGTTATATGGATGTATGAGGGTTATATGGAGGTATGAGGGTTATATGGATGTATGAGGGTTATATGGAGGTATGAGGGTTATATGGATGTATGAGGGTTATATGGAGGTATGAGGGTTATATGGAGGTGTGAGGGTTATACAGAGGTATGAGGGTTATATGGAGGTGTGAGGGTTATACAGAGGTATGAGGGTTATATGGAGGTATGAGGGTTATATGGAGGTATGTGGGTTATATGGAGGTATGCCAGGCTATATGAAGTATATAATAATAGGAGGCTGCGTTGCACTACCAGTGGATGACACTTCGTCCTCTGTCTGCACCTGATACATTTACCAGTGTGAGGTGTATCTGGTGCAGCAGTGAGCTCTGTGGCTCTGCGTAGCTCCTTAGTGTGAGTTATACTCGCTGGTCTGACTGTGGATAAGAGATTGGAGCTGGCAGGTCTTGCCGTCTGCCATTCCCTGGGAGGCCATACAGAGAGTCATAGCTTCAGGAGAGATAATACTCATAACCATAATTATTCTGCATGAAGACACAGCCGCCCCCTTGGGTGCTTCCCTCCGCATTCATTATCATGGAAGGCTGGTATCGCATCGGTCACATGACAGGAGGTGCTGCTACCGAGGGTTACCCAGAATCAGCCCAGAATCCAGCACACAGCATGTAATAATTCCAATATATGCGAAATATTACAATAATAACCGCTCACCATTTGCTCCATGATTCTAAAGACTGCGCTTACACAATCTACGTACAGGAATGGCACGTAGATAGCAGAAATACGCTAATAAGCATGCGTAAGACGAATACTACGTCACTGAATCCAGACCTTTGTGATTACTACAATGATCTGTGTTAAGTTGAGTCCACACCTATACAATCACACATAAGATGAGATGGCTATAACAATGTCACTGAAGAGGACACGTCCTGATGAGGTTGGAGATTCCTGTGTACACACTACACCAATATACCAGCAGATCATCATCTCCCCTATCCATCTGCTGAAACCATTGTGACTCCATACACACTGCACAAATATCTGTCTATGCTACACAGATGAGTCAGACAAATAATCCTACCTGCATACACACTATACACACCTATCTGACATTGTATCATCGATGACGGTGACCAGGGCCAGATTAACAATGAAGCTAATGAGGCCACAGCCCCAGGCCTCCATCTGAAAATAGGCCCACACTCGCTGCAGATCTCTAGGCCTCCCGCCGCAGTGCATAAGGATTAATGTCAGGGACTGACATCCTCCTCCAAAGCATAATAGTGTGGGCCCTTGATCATTTTTAGCCCCAGGCCCACAATCGGCCCTGATCATGATTTTCAGGATCTTCATAAAACCAAATCATCCGACGTGACCTGTTTTATGGCTACAAACCACGATCGTGGGATGGTACGACCCAAAATATCGAATCTTCTAATATAGCCGCCTGCATAGACATGTGACCATCTTCCTCAAGCTGCCATTGGTGGAGACTCCTCCTATCTGGTGTCTCTCCTCACGGGAACGATTCTGCTTCTCAGCTGAACAACTCTGTAAACTCACTTTCCCGTCAGCCACCAATACTTTACCCATCCCATCATATTATATCATGTAATATATTTCACTGTCACTCTACTGATATTTTACTGCACCCACAGCTCAATCACATCTTAACCCCCCCCCCCCAC
Source organism: Limnodynastes dumerilii (assembly GCA_011038615.1). Lineage (NCBI taxonomy): Eukaryota > Metazoa > Chordata > Amphibia > Anura > Limnodynastidae > Limnodynastes > Limnodynastes dumerilii. Next base: position 205,921 of record WWET01002884.1, on the reverse strand, counting down.
ACCCACACAAACACACTTATACAGATATGATCATATTCATTAATCACATTTTTATACATTTGTTCACACTTTTACCAGTTATTAGCAGAGTTAATAATACTGAGAGTAATGTATAGGATTTCCTAAGCTAGGGATTCCTACATCTTTAATATGTGTCTGATTACCTTATCTCTTCGCGTTCTCATTATCATATTACACAGTCTTAGAATTAGTCTTAATTGTGATATTTCTACTTATCATTTATTGTTGGACTGCCGTTGTTTTACCGTTGTGTTGCAATAGTATATTTATAGTAATTTGCACGCTTTTATTATAGATAACTATACGGATAATGCTAATTGTCTTTCAGCAACTGAATTCATTGCCCCACATAAATTCTCAAATCCTATGACTACAATTTCACATAAACTGACCCATCTTATTCCCGAATATGCTCTTCTTTATTATTTTCAACAGGATAATATAGAGTTTATTCCTAAATGTTCACATTTTTTTGTTTTAATTATTTAGTCAATTCTTTATTTAACATTTTAGCTTTTTTATTTGCTTTTAGTTCATTAACATATTTATTACACAGAATGGGCCTGATCCAGAACTACGCGTCGGAGCGAATTTACGCGTGACGGAGACGTAAAAACGCTGTTTAGAACGCACTGCGCATGCGCACCATAGAAAATACGCACATTCACGTAGCGTAATTGTGAACGTATGGGCCATTCACGTATGTGTCACGTAAATACTTACGTGTGGGCGTGCCAAATTTACGTGAGTCAAGAATACGTTCGTTTTACGTGAAGTAGGTGGAGGTTTGTATGTAAAGTGTACAGTATGGGCGTGCTAAGCGGCGTACGTTCACGTAGTCTATACGTCCGTTAGCGGACGTACGCTGTTACGTCTGAAAAAGTTAAGGTAGGGTTTGGGAAGCGTATCTTGACAAAAGCAAGGGGTGTGCCGAGGGGAGGGCGTGGGGTGGTATTTAAAGTGTACAGTATGGGCGTGCTTAGCTGCGTAAATTCGTTCAGCCCATACGTACGTGTGCGTATGACAGCGGTTACGTTGGAAAAAGTTAAGGTAGGGTTTGGGAAGCGTATCTTGACAAAAGCAAGGGGTGTGCCGAGGGGAGTGTAACGAATTTACGTGCACGAAAATACGCTCCGCGAATAAACATACGCCACACGTAGTTCTGGATCCGGCCCAATGTGTTAATAAGAGTTCGAGCACCAGGACCTATTAATCTCTTATTTCTTATGTAGTCACATGCATAATATAATATTTCTATATATTTGAGGGTATCCAGTCTAAAATGCCGGAGAAGCGCTCCAGTAACGCTCTGATTGGATTATTTGATCTTTTAACATGTTGGATTTAAATCAGGCGCTAGCACCCAATAATTTAGGGGGCCAATCAGATTGCTGTTCTTGAAGTGCCTCCCTCTACTACTAGGAAGATCGACCCAGTGTATGGCCAGCGTAACGGATCTCATTAGGCACGGAGTCGAACTGTTACGGGTTTCTGTGTGTAACATCTGCATGGCGCATGCGTCATTTGCAAAACATCGCCAAGATACGCACACGGTCTGCGTCTATTTAGGTACATTATTATATGTGAATCTAGTCCATACACACAGAGAAGAGATGGAACAAAGCATCATCCTTTAAGACAGGGAACGTGTCCGTCTCTTCACAGCAGCGTCTGCCCGTCTACAGCAAAACAAAAGCAATGTAAATAATACTTGGGGTGGATTTGGTGTAAACGCGGCGATAAGACGCGGGAAGATCTGCTGTCTAAACAGGATTACTGTGCAAGCACTTCCCATATTGATGGCTGCAGAGCCACTGGGCTGGTGTGTCATGCAGATAGCGGATTAATCTCACCCCGCTCTCCATTAATCCCCAGTGATCATCCTCAGGAAAGTCTGCCGTTATTGATCGCGGAGAATGAAACCTTTTCAATGGGGCGAGCAGCGCTTTACAGTGGCGTGACAGGCGATGGCGAGAGGTTAAGATATGTTTGTTTGGATGTCTGTAATGTGGCAGAGTTATTTATGATGAGGCGGCGATTGCCAGGCGGAGCGCGTTATTGAATGCATCGTATTTTTTTTACGTCAATGATCTGAGTATAATATAGGAGAGGTTTAGGGAAACCGCAGCTCTGTTGGTGCGGGGGCCCCGGGGGGGAGGAGGGGCCCGTGGCAGCGGCCATTGCTGCACTCACGGAACTCTAAGGGTGGTAGCTTAAGACAGCGCTCAGCACATCCGTGACGGGGCCTGATTACCGCGCATAAAAGTGGAGACCACTCCCCTTTCACATATGGAACTTCCGAACCCAGGACCCTAGCTTAAATTGAACGCACTGGCCCCACGGAAAATGATGCGCAAATCAGGATCGTATGTAAGGACTTAGCCAAGCCCTTATGATACGATATAATAGCCTTCTCCTCCCATCATGCATAGACCCTGTGCCAGGGTTGCCGACTTTTCAACTCTTCCCTCCGGGAGATCCCAGGGGGAAGAGCTAGAGGCCGGCACAGGGCGGGGCTTGATGTGATTTATGCAAATTGTGTGTTTAAGCCCTGCCCCCTTTTCCAGTACTACCTCAGATCATAGTGTTCCAGGGGGGTGGGCGTGGCTTAATGATGAAAATCGCATCATCAAGTCCCGCCCATCCCTAGTACCGGGAGAACTGCCCGAATTTGAGGAGTCTCCAGGGTATTCCAGGAGAGTCGGCAACCCTGCCCTGTACACATAGCGGCTCATATCACCCCACCGTCCAAAAGGTTTCCAGCACGGAATCCCGGATCTTAAGGATCGTGCGCTGCGTTGAAATGCAGTAAAGAATAACATAAATATGAGAGATTCTGTCCCAAAATGAAGACACTTCCAATGATTGTAATATGCCGTTTTATGTACAGTTCTTAACATAAAAAATTGTTTATTTGAAAGAAAAAAAATACCTGCACTTCCGCAACGGGCCGATTCTGCGTTCTGTGCAGCAGTCAGCCTCCGCAAAGCGGCACAGCCACTCGCCATGCGTACAAGATATATGCGTAGCGGGTGGCCTATGGCATTTACATCACACGTATGTTCTTCTATTCTGCACGACTAGAGTTGTGTGCAGAACATTTAAGGTTCCCCCCAGGTCGCAGATCCGCCATCAGCAGGGGGATTGTGTGTGTGTGGGGGGGTGTCCTGATTGGTGGATCAGAAATTCCGTACGTTAGTTCCCATCGTGGAGGCTGCATACGGAATTCCTTATTAAATGGGAATCAGGCCCCTAGAGACATGAGATCATCTCCCAGCATTTGTGGGGTAAGAGAATACTAGGAAGCATAGGACAATAACTAATAAAGTGCAAATTACTTCAAAATAACATCAAACTCCTGCAAAGGGTGTATTTACACCAAGAGTGTTTGCTTTGCACTTTAAAGAAGGAAGAATAAGAATGATGATTTCCTGGTATGTTACAGCAGTGCGCTGTCAAGATAATTGATTGAATAACACATTTCTGCTGGCATTATGAAACTGTCCAGTAGATGGCACTGTTCTGTTATTGTGTATGGGAGATTTAGGAAACATGTGGGACCCCAACTGTTTTACAAGTGTCTCCTTACAGCAGAGCTCTGTATATACAGTATAGGGGTGACTGGGCAGGGCTGGCACCCCTGTATCAGAGACTGAGCTGCCTGGACATGCTGTGCCACCCCCTATTCCTGCTAATGTATTACCATTATAAGCTTAAACGGATACATGAATCTAGTTCAGTGAGACCCTGAAAGTATATTTATAGCTCTGTGATAAGACTGTGATCACAATCAGTGGCCCTAGGGCCACACATGGCCCTCAGATTGGTCACCTGCAGCTCCCTTCAGTTTTGATGTCAATGTGTTGGTTACAGCTTGTTACACTTGTGTGAGGTGCCTGCTAGGTTGGTATCACATAGAGGTGTCCGTTTCATTGGTTTGATGTATGGTTTGAACTTATTCGCAACATGGAAAGTAGTTTATGGGCCATTTCACCTGCCCATTGCTGCTGTATATATTGTCCACACTATAGCAGTAGGGTTACCAGCCACAGTTGATGTGATGATATTCCTCTAGTGTCCAGGCTACAGGGGGTATGCAGTGTATACATGCAGTGTATACATTGCAGGAGTGTGATACCGCTTTCAGATCGCCGCCCCGGCAATATCCCGGGTTCACAGACCCGGGATATTGC
>WWET01002884.1:141834-156246 GCA_011038615.1 Limnodynastes dumerilii | reverse complement strand
TGCTACGGACGCCCGATCCACGATCGGACGTTGCCGTAGCGACGCCGGGCAACATCTGCCCGGTGCATGCGCAGATCGGCTTTTCAGCCCGCCCGCCGTCCTAACGGCGTAGGTCTGGATCAGGCCCAATGAGTATAAAAGTCAGCAAAGAAGGTTGTGGACGTGAAACAACCTTCATTTACCACTAAAGCAAGTTAAAAAAAAAAACTGTGCTGCTTTCAACATGGGATGAGGGGGAACCATGGAGTTTATACAGCCTCTAACCATTACACTGGTACATCGCAATGCACAGGCATCTATTCTGGGAGCGTAACAATATCTATTGCAGGGAGTCTGCTACTCAGATCATAAAGGGGACTCTGGAACTCGACGTGTGACACATCTGGGCCTCATCAATAGCCCCATGTGTCCTTATTATAATCTCTTCTGTGCATTTAATAATACAAAATATATTCACCCTGAGAGCCCCATTATACATCCACCGGCACAAGCTGAGAGTGCATTTCATACAAGCCTCTTCCCCGTCCAGAGATCTGTCCCCTGAGAGCCACTTACCAGCTGAAATCTCTCTCCTCTGGCCACAGGCGTGTTCCGGGGGCTTCCCACCGGAGCAGACCCTCGTGACATTCAGCCGGCTACAACAATTCACAAATATGTCCCTGTTCCCTGTCACTGGCAGAAGAAGCTGCCAAACTTCCCTTGTTACACTAATTGCCTGGAACAGTTCTTATGTGGATCATCCTGACTCCACCGGAACGGGAGATAGTTTTGCTGTCACCCTTAACCTCTCCCCCGCTGGAAAGAAATGAGGGGAACGGCTAATCCCACAGACTGCCAAACTTCTGCTGACGTTCCAAGAAGTTCTGCGGCTAATGGGACAGAGTCGTTTTCCCGGCTGTGCTTCTGGTTGGCGTCAAGTGCCGTCATTTACTTGTTTCATCCGAATAAATGTAACAGCGCATTTAAGAGAAGCCGAGCAACAGCTTTCATACAGCAGCAAAATGGAAGCTGCTCAGATCAATTTATAGGTAAATGCAAACAGGTGCATGAAAGGCCAGGGGGTGATCTGCTAACAACAGAGACACAGGAAAAACAGGAAAGGCTTCATACATCAGCAAAATGCGTTAGCTCTGAAGTTGTTCTGAAGATGCCAACATCTCCCTGATGCCAATGTTACTAAATATGTATTGTTACTGACAATGGGCCCGATTCAGACCTCTGGTTGTTCTGTATGCATGGGGTCTGGAAGTCCGAAGAGGGAAGTGCACTCCCCTGTCACTGTCCCTCCCCTGCCACTGTCACTCTCCTGTCAATCCCTGTCACTCCCCTGCCACTGTCACTCACCTGTCACTATCACTCCCGTCACTCCTTGTCATTCCCCTGCCACTGTCACTCCCGTCACTCCCCTGCCACTGTCACTTCTGTCACTCCCCTGCCACTGTCACTTCCGTCACTCCCCTGTCACTCCGTGCAAAGTCTTTCTTGTGGGGATTAGGTCTGTTGGACAGATACGCTAGGAGATCCGATGCATAATATCTTTCACGTTCAAGCGCAGCATAAAAGAAAAACCAGCCGCAGTTTGACTTCCAGCACGGATTGGGATCGAGGCTTCTGGGCTGAAATCTTTTATGTTGGAGGGGCTGGATAGGTACATCAAGTATACAAGATTAGAGAAGGGAGGTATAGCAAGTAAGGGTTAGTGGTATAGAAGCGTGGGTCTGTGGCCCTATACAAGATGCCGGACTGGGGCCCCCCCAAGGTGGCCTGCATGTCGGAAACGACAGCTCTCGTCTGATAAGGCTGCAAGGGTGATTAACAGTGTTGAATCCTGGGCAGCCGCGGGCCACTGGGGCTCACCAGGCCCTAGGCGGGTGCCTAGGTTGCCTTGTGGGTAATCCAGCCCTGGTTAGGATAGTCCTTTTCTCCAAAGGGTTGTTTTCTCCCAGCCAGATCTTCCCCAATCGATCCCCCCCCCTTCCCCCAGCCAGATCTTCCCCAATCGAACCCCCCCCCCCTCCCAACCCTTATCCTAATCCTTACCCAAACCCTCTCCTCCCCACAGCCTGACCCTAAGACTCCCCTGTAACAGTCACCTGTCCTGTCCGGTGTGACACGTCTGCAGCAGTGCGACGGGTCTTCAGTGGCGGTTTCCAAATACATGAATTAGTAAGTATGCCGAAATATAAGGTCAGTATATTAACCCCATCTTTAGAGAAAGTTTCTAATCAGTAATATTTTTGAAATAGAGACAGGGGGCCTGATCCAGACCTACGCCAATGCGCTGTGACTAGTAAAGCACAGCGTATCAGCGTGCACTTCCCCTGTCCGAGTGTATTTTCCCTCGCTTATGCCGGCTGAAGGCTGCCCTAACTTCAGCCAGATTAAGCAAGGGAAAATACGCTCACACAGGAGCGTTTGGCTACCAACCCCTCCCTCCCTCATTAAACTAGCTCCCCCCGCCCACCTACACTAACCTGAACGTAGTAACGCTGGGGGACGCCCCCTCGCTGTGGGGCGATCGGGTGTTGCCGTAGCTACGCCGGGCAACATCTGCCCGACGCATGCGCAGATCGGCTTTTAAGCCGATCTTACGCTGCTGGCTGGCGTCTGGATCAGGCCCAGAGTGAGCTTTTAGCTGTCTGTATTCTGAAAATAGATCTTTCATTGCGGAGAATGCATAATCCACAACAACGTCCGTCAGTTGCCAATAATAGCCACTGCGCATGCGTAGTAACTACTTTACGTAATCTATGTATCATTTCGTTAAGTAGATTGCGTATATGCGGTCTATTTTGGACGACGTACGTTGTTGTGGATCAATGGGCCTGATCCAGACCTACGCCCGCGAGCGTAGCGTATGATCGCGCGTGAAATTGCGCGCCCCGCCGCTGTGTGGTAACTAGAGCGTCCGGACTATCGTCGTACAAAACGCATGCCCCTTGGGCGAAAAATACGCTCAAAATACGCTCGCTGTATGCTCATGTCCTTCGGACGACCGGAAGTTGTCATACTGCACATGCGCAGTGCGTTTTTTCGCCCGGTTTTACGCTCCCTACCGACGTACGCTCGGTCGCGGGCGTAGGTCTGGATCAGGCCCAATGTGTCTAAAAACCAATAATCTGTTTACTGGTGGCGTCATTTTCACATTCCCTGGGTAACGTCTCTGTTATCGGGGACTGATTAGCATAATCTATTTAATTATATACAGAATATATCCCACAGACTCATAATAATCTGATTGTATACATACACAGAAATTTTGTCTCCTGTTATATACAAGTTTCACTTGCGGTTCTGAAATACGTTTCATGTGAAAAGCAATTAATTCCACACACACAGATATTTATATGAATCTGAGATATTAACTCACTTAATGATTAGCAATTAGATGTAGATTAATATGGCCATTGGGGAAAAACACACACCAAGTCTGAATAAGTACAAATAAAGGAAAAACCTTCCTCTGGGAATTAGAAGACATATGTGTGTATAATCAGGCGTACATCTTAGTGCTTGCGTGACAAAAGTGCGATTCATTTATAAAGTCGTTCCAAGAAAGATGACTCCATTATTAGATGTCTTTTTCTTTTCCTAAATCCATTTTTCTTAATATCCAATCTATTTCTATTTAACACGGAGGACCCGCCTACTGGTGTCACATGACTTTCGCTATGGATGATATATTAAGCATGCATAGCTTGGAGCAGAGAAGGGCCGGGGGGATATGACAGCAGCTTTCACATATATCAAGGGTTCTGGCCGGCTAGAGGAGGGGGAAGAGGTGTAATAGAACATGAGGGAACGTGTATAAACTGGAGGTTAATAGGTTCAGAGGTGTAGCATGGAGTAATGGCACCCGGAGCAAGTGAACGCTACGGCGGCCCCCTATCCCGTAGTATAGTGGGCCAGGGAGCGGGATGAGCATGTTCTTTGACATTTGCTGGCTAAAGGGAAGTGTTATTTATATGTCAAGGAATATTGATTGTTGGGTTCTTCTCTTTGGGCCTCACATTGATTCTAACTGTACTGATAACATACCTGGATTATTGTGCCCCCTCTCCAATACACTTCCTCTCCCTGCACCCCCTCCATACACATGGTCCCGTCTGTCCCCTTTATATTACACATCTCCCTCCCTTTCCCCTTTCCATTGCACATCTCTCTCCCTATCACCCTCCATTCCACATCTCTCTCCCTATCACCCTCCATTGCACATCCCCCTTCCTGTCTCCCTTATATTACACATCTATGGTCATGGTACACTATAGCAAATGTGGGGTATATTATGGGTCTGTGAATGACACATACTAATATGTGGTTTATATTAGGGTTTGGGAATGGCACATTATATGCAGTATATAGTATATACCTTTCCCAGCCCCTAGTATACACCACATATATATGTGTCATTCCCAGCCCCATGATATTGCCCTCTTGTACATTATAATACTATCCCACATGTAGTAGTATATTAGGGATCCGCAGCACCCCTTTGGTCTACCAGCGCCCCGAGGCACAAGCTCCACCGGCTCCTCTCCTCTCAGAGGAAATGTGTGGAACAATGACTTCCCTGATAGGGAATGCAGGCCGCGCCGGGAGTCGTTGCAATGACGAGGCAGGACAAGCCGCCATGCATTCAGCGTGTACACATTGTGGGCGGGGTATGGAAATCATTCAGAAAGGGCGTGGTTAAACCATTACGCACAATTCTCCAAAATAAAATGTAAAGTAAAATGTAAGGTAAGGGTCAGGAGTCTCGTACACAAGCACTTTAGGATCACGTGCGAGCGATTTTACTGGAATCAGGGACCGGTCGCGCGTTTCTACTGAATATGCTGGGAATCGATGCATTTCACAACCGTTTTCTCTGTACTAAAGACCATGGGGCCAGATCCAGACCTACGTTCACTTTACGTTTCAACGCTGGCGTATTTACGCATCCGTAAATACTATGTACTCCCCTCGGTCGCACGTATTTTTCCCGTTTTACGCTTTCCAAACTCTACCTTAACTTTTCCAAGTGTAACTGCCGTGGTCCGTAATGGCTGCACGTACTTATGCGCCTAAACACGCCCATGCTGTACGATTTAAATGCCTCGCCCCGCCTCCGAAGCGTAATTACGGGTGTCGTATGCCTGGCACGCCCCTCGTCCGTAGTTACGCTGATGATGGTAGACTCGTAAGTATGTTCAGAGTTTCTGGTCGTAACATTTGCTGCGTGAATGCACAGATCATGCAAGACTGCGTTTTTACGACCACCACGAGCGTGAATACACTAGTGGTCGTAGATCTGGATCTGGCCCAATGGACCTTAAATAAGTATAAAATATTTGATTGGGGATTTCCTACAATAAGCACTTTTCATTTTAGTGTTTTTGCTCATAGTAAATTGAGGATTTTCTGTTCTGTGAACCAGTATAGAAGAAAAAGAGTAGTATGAAGTACAATAACACTGAATTGTGTAGGTAGCTGCAATGTTTATTATACTACATATCTGTAGAATCCACTTCAAAGAATCCAAATATTATACCCCCTTCCCCACACCCCCTGAGCAATTGTGACGTGCCCTCTGTCCTTTCATGTGTCCTCCTAAAAACTTTTTTCCTATTCTGCGCACCGTCAAAGGTTATAAAGGAGAGGACGGTTATAAGTGGGATATACGTGACGTGTATACAATGAAGGGACGAAACTTACAAAAGGAGAAAGACGATTTTCCCTGGATAGAGAATGAAGACTAAAGAATGTAAGAATAAAAAGTCTTCATTGAGCATTTAATAGCATTAAATCACAAGTATGGGAAAAATATGGAAATTTGGCTATAAAAAGACAAGCGCTTAGATAATAGTTATACGAAAGGAAAAACCATCTATGTTTAATGTGTTCTCTATGTTACCTACTAGAACAGTTTTTTTTGTACATTACTTTATTTCTGTTTGGGATAAATATTTAGGATATATTTATAAACTTGTATTTTTTGTTTTAAGAGATAAAAATACGGTAAAGATCATGGAACTTCATTTTAATACATTTATATATTGGATTGGATCCAGGCTTCCAATCCCGCTGCTCCTGTAAGCGAGCGTCCTGTCCTGGATCACCGCGGCAAACATAGTGAAGACGCCTATGCGCATTCGCAAAATGCGTTAGCTTCATGATCTATGTGATTGGAAAATGTCCATTTTGCTAAGTCTGGATCTGGATTATTGCAATGAATATGAAGGGATAAAAAGGCCGTCTAAATTCCAAACTTATCTGAAGAGAGGAGGTCGGGGACCTCAGGGTGAGTTTGAGAGACTGAGTGTGGAAACAGGATAGTTAAAAGGGTTGTAAAGGGAAGATGATGAGGACTGTGGGAGTATGGAGACGTTAATATAATGGAGAGAACAAGATGAAGGGAATGAGGTTAGAGGAAGGTAGCAAAAGACAAGGTAAGCGGGCAAGTTGGGGAGGTAGTTTGGAAGAGATAGTGAGGACAAGAAGATGGTTAGAAAGGAGGTGAAGAAGATGAGGTGATAAGTAGAAGATGGTGAGGTGGAGAAGAGGAGGTGGTAGGAGTGAGGTGGTGAGGATGAGTTAGTTAGATTAGATTTAGGTAGTAAGGAAATGGTGGTTGGGACCAGATAATAAAGAGAATTTGGTGAGGACAAGGTGAGGTGGTGAGGATGAGCTGGTGAGGATTAGGTAGTAAGGAGAAGATGGTGATGAAACTTGAGTTATGGAGTTACCGAAAAGGAGGTTGTAGGTTTCAGGTAAAAAATTGGTATGGACAAGGTGAGATAGGGAGGAAGATGTGGTGGGGATGAAGCAATAAGGAGAAGGTAACGAGGAGAAGGGTGATGAAGGTGAGGATAAGGTGGTGGGGCAAGCCAATTAAGAGAAAAGGGTGAATAAAGGTGAGGCGTGTAAGTTATTGGAAAGGAGGTGGTGGGCATGAGGTAGTAAGGAGAAGGTGGTGAGGACAAGGTGTGGAAGGTGATGTAGTGAGGATGAGCTGGTAGTAAGGAGAAAATGTGAGGACAAGGAGGAGGTGAGAGGTTGAGGTAGGAAGAAGGTGTTGGTAAGGACAAGGAGGGGAAGGTGAGTAGTTAGTAAATTGTGTTGGTGAGCAGGTAGTAAGGTTGAAGTAAGGCGAGGAAGCAAGGAGTAGATTGGAAGTGGGAGGGTGAGGTAACCAGAGACATATACCTTGAAGTTAATTCATGTAACAAGTAAGGACATCTAGCAGATTAAGGCAGTGACGTCACCTCACTATCCCTCAGTTTGGCCCGTAAATGTCACCAAGTAGAGAAGGTGATGAGGACTGTGAGGGTAAGGAGAGGTTGCTATGATGGGGAGAACAAGATGAAGGGAATGAGGTTAGAAGAAGCTTGTAAAGACAAGGTAATAAAAAGAAGGTGTTGAAGGAAGTAGTTTGGAAGAGACAGTGAGGACAAAGTTGTGACCAGAAGATGGTTATGAAGGAGGTGAAGAAGATGAGGTGAATGACACCAAGTAGAGAACATCTTCCACTGAAGCCTATAAATGTGACAACTGATGAGGGTCTCGAGTGACACAGAGGCCCCTCAGTCAGGGCCAATCACATGCGGCCTTGTTTACTTCTCCTAATAGTAGAGACATTCATGTGCACTCATGAAGACATGGACTGTATATTAGCAACGTCAAGGAAGATGAATGCTCATTTTAATTGCTCGTGTTGCTTGAGAAAAGCTCCTATCATCCGAAATGTTCTATTCACGAGATGAGATTCTATATAGAAGAGCAGCGACGATTATCTTATTATACATCCAAAATAGGTCATATAGCAAATGGATTTCACCTAAGGCCATGACTGGGAATTCAGAACACATTTACAAACTTGCTCCTTTGAGGAGGTGACCATGTTTGTAACACTGTCTGACATACTTGTTATACCTACTATATCATCGAAATGTCAGCCATCACATATTTGTCCTTCTACATGCTATTTATTGCCTTTCCGTAAAGACATTATTACACAAATACTATAAGGGCCCCTGATACGTGTCCTTACCCCATATCCCTGTATAGACGGCCATCCCTGTACCAGCAGAACATGTTTCTGATCAATACATTTATCATAACTGTGGACAGGATCCAGAATTTGAAAATTGGAGAAAAACAGGTGGAGAGTTACACCTGGGGAACGCCATGCTGAATTTCTGGGGGAGTGAATGATTCATTACATGCAGGGAGAATAATTTGCTTTTGCAAACTGACCACAATTACCGCCAGCTTTACTTTTGCACTGTTTTTTTTTACTTTGTAAGAAAACATCAAAGCTCAAAACTAATACTGTTTGCATCCACTGAAATTTCCACCTGGTTTCCTCTTATTTTAAAACTCTGGATCTGATCCAATTATTCAAATGAAGCAACACACACTAATATTATGAATAATATTTGTTTTTAAGAAGAGGTACTAGAACAGGGTTGCCTACTTTTTGCTCCAAAAGGGCAGTGCAGTTGCTTAGTGAGTAGCATTGTGCCTTACTGCGCTAAGGCCACAAGTTCGATTCATAAGCTAGGCCTTATCTGTGTGGAGTTTATATGTTCTCCCCGTGTGGGTCACTTTTGGGTGCTCCGGTTTACTAATCTGTGGCATTCCAGGTGTTGTGAAACTACAATTCCCAGCAAGCTTTGTCAGGTATCCGCTATGCTTTTACAGTTAAGGTATACTGGGACTCGTAGTTCCACAACACCTGGAGTGCCACAGGTTAACCAACACTGTCCTAAGGGTATATTTAAAAAGGGCGAATTTAGCACGCGATTTTAAGCGTGAATTCACCAAATTGAGAATTGCCTGTGAAGCACCACTATTTGTCCTATAAAAAATTGCAGCAACTCGTGGGAGATGAAAAAATAAAAAAAAACAACTGCAGCATGATTGAAAGCCTTAGCCATGCTGTGCTAATAGAACTACAAGGCTAAGCATTGCTTAGCCTTGTAGTAATATCAGCGTGAGCATGGTAAAGCTTCTAACCATGCTGCGCTGTGTGTGGTGCGTGTATCAAAAAAAAAAAAAAGTCTGCACAAAACATACATGAACCCATTAATCAAAGTGTGAATGTAAATAAAACATTTTCTCTGACTAATAATGTCCCCTAATGTTTGCACTTACCTCCGGTGGCCACCGTGTCCTATACTAACTGTGTATGTATGCAGTGTGTGGTGTATTAAAAGAATAAAAGTTTTTGTCACTCACCGTTTGCTGTCACCTTTCTTGGGAAGCCTTGCTCGCAGAAAAGAGTCTTCTTCAGTTGATTGGAGCCTGTCGTCCGGTTGCTTGCAGTGGAATCCCAGTTGTTCTGGTCCGGTCCTCTGGCTCTTCGGTACTTGACACGGCGGGGACAGGCTCCTTCTTCTTCTGGGCTGCTCCTAATGACCATTCGGTCGCTAGGGGGCAGCAGTCTATCCTAATGACCATTCGGTCGCTAGGGGGCAGCCTTCTATATAAAGGATGATGGGGTAGATCCAGAACTACGTGTGTGCGTACGTATTTTCGCGGTGCGTATTTTCGTACACGTAAGGTCGTTACACTCCCCACGGCACACCCCTTGCACGGACGTATATTCTCAAATTACGCGACCCAAACCCTACCTTAACTTTTCCTAACGTAACAGCTAACGGACGTACTGACTACGCGAACGTACGCAGCTTAGCACGCTCATACTGTACACTTTAAATACCACCCCCCGCCTACTTCACGTAAAACGCGCGTATTGTTTACTAACGTAAATTTGGCACGCCCACACGTAAGTATTTACGTTTGAAATACCCAAACGTTCTAAAATACGCTACGTGAATGTGCGTATTTTCTGTGGTGCGCATGCGCAGTGCGTATAAATCTGCGAATTTACGTCTCCGCCACACGTAAATTCGCGGAAATGCGTAGTTCTGGATCTGCCCCGATGTCAGTTAAGTCAGGCCAGTGTAACTGACGTGCTTAGCTTTGTAGTTCTATCAGCACAGCATGAGTAAGGCTTTCAAGCATGCTGCGGTCGGATTTGAAACACAGAAAAACACGTCAACTAGATTGACATGTGTTTTTCTGGCTCCCAGGGTGAATTGTCACTAAATCGCCTCTTGGTAAGGGCAAATTGCTAAACGGCGATTTAATGGCGATTTTACTACGAATTAGTCAAAGCGACCTTTATGAATACTGTGAGTTGTATGTGTAGCATTGAAAAAAAAATCACACTGGCGATTTTACAGATGCCTAAACTCACGTGAGTTTACCTTTAGTGAATACATAGATTTGCTATTCACAGCAAATTCACGCGACTTTAGGCGATTTTGAAAAAATCACGGTTTGTAAATATACCCCCTAGTGTGTGTGTGTGTGTGTGTGTGGGTTAGGGACCTTAGTATGTAGCTCCAGTAGGGCAGGGGCTGATGTGACTGTCTAATGTTCTCTGAAAAGTAGTAATATTTTTTCCCTTCACAGAGGGAAGAAGTAGATTCCGGAATGGGAGCGGGTCTTAATGGCGCAATTTGCCTCATTAAGCCCTGCCCCTGTCAATCACTACTGTTCCAGGGGGTGGGTGTCATCAAGTCCTGCCTATCCCTAGTAACTGTAGGGATTACAATAGATATTGACAGAAGGCCAGGCTCTTCCGGGATAAATGCCCAAACTTCGTGAGTCTCCCAGATATTCCTGGGAGAGCCTGCAACCCTGTACTAGAAACCCATGTGATCAGTCTAGACCAGTCACCTATGCAAGGTCTCTGGACAGGAAGTGAGATGTCTTAACTTCCTGTCGCTCAGCTACCATGGCGATATTTTATCTTGCTAAATCATGGCAATTATAGCTACTTTTACTCATTGATGTATGATATAAACACAAATTACCACATACTGTATGCATGCACAATGCCTGCCCAGCAAAGTCACTATTATAAAGTCAGAGGATATTATGCAGCTCCGGCATCATGTAAACAGGAAACACTGAACCGTTTAATAGAATATGGATTTTTATGGTCAAAACAAACGCATTGCTTACACCTGGATTCACGGCTCTCTCTCACACACGCACGTGCCTCATTTAGCACGCAATACACACACACACAGAATATTTGTATACAGAGAACGGCCGCCAGTCTTTACCAGTTATTCTAAAATGGCACAGACTTCGTTTTTATCGTTTATAAAAGTGAAATTCAGAAACGCTAAAATTCATGGACCGGATCCTGATTTAGGAACCAAGGATATCTTATGCATGGTTTATCCGTGCCAACTGCTCATGAGTATGGCAGACCCTCCAACATGACCCATTCCATTAGCTACAATGTAATCAGCTCCTGAGCTTCCAACTGTCACTCACCTGGTTTAAATGAATTAACTGATATTTCAAAAACTTTTTGCCTCTTCAACAAAGGTGGTTACCATAGTAACTGACAGTTGGAAACTGAGGAGCAGAGTATTTTGTACCTAATGGAATGGGTCATGTTGGATTCTATGGTATGGAGGCCTGTTACGCATCGTGATGAAAGGGGTGTGGCTGGGTCGGAGGAGAGGGGGGGCCTCTGGCAGGCGCTCCCCCTGCATTGTAAATAGGTTTACTGAGACTAACAGCTTAAAACAGCTCCATGGATGAGTGCTGAGCGTTGTTAATGATCGTGAGCAGCAAAGCCAAGCGCTGTATTAAGCTGTCAATCTCTGAAAGCTTTTTGAACGCAGATGGTCCAACTTAGCCCCGCCCCCAATAACTCATGACTCTGCCCAGTCCCGTCCATCCAGAATCTGGCCCCGCCTCCTTCCTATGGGTCCAAGCCTGTCACGATCCACCCCCTATCTGGTCCCATGCCAGCACAGAGGTAGACCTAGATCAGGGGTGTCCAACCAGACAGGCCCTTACAGCCAAAAAGTTACCGTCGAAGGACCGTATTCAGACTATCGGACGTATAGCATATACGTCCGGAGTTTAGCGTTTTTTACTACTGCGCAATATCAAATTTTTAACGGAATCTACGTATCTTTTTCTTACGTAGATTGCATATATGCGGTTTTAAAGAGCGCTTATACGCAATCAGTAACAAAAAAAAACAAAAACATATATACATATATATATATATATGTTTCACACATACAAATAAGCAATTGTTGTCACTCACACTCTCCCACAAATACACGAAATTACATGAACTATGAACCTGCCTTACACTGGAATTTGATGGACTCATTCCCTTCTCCTGTCGCTTCTGATCCGCAATCCTGGGACAGCGCAATTCCCTGCATTATACAATACAGAAGAGAAACACAGACCATGAATGACACTGACATACACACAAATACACATAACTGTCACACACACACAGATACAATGACACACACACACACATAACTGACACACACACAAATACACATAACTATCGTCACACACACACACACAAATAACTATTGTAACACACACACACAGTTATACAATTACCCAGTGCCGTCATCTCAGTGTCCAGCCCAGGCGGTGCCTGAGTTTCCACACTGCAGGGAGACTGAAGCCCCCTGGAGACTGCCCCTGTACTGCAGGATGACTAAGGCCCCATGGAGGCTGCCCCTGTGCTGCCTGTTCTTTTTTGCACAGGCTGAATGACAGCCCAGACGGTGCAGGGGAGGCTCCTAGAGATTCCTGATCTGCTGATAATGCTGCTATTAAATAGCATTGCATATAGAAGGAGATATCTGGTTTACAGCTGCTGTCCAGGAGCCTCACACCAGACATTAAAGAGCCACATGTGGCTGGAGAGCCACGGGTTGGTCACCCCTGACCTAGACAATATAATACTTCAAATGCAATACCGAGGTTGTGGGATTGATGCTGGAGCATTGTGTGAGTATGAAATAACTTTTATATTTCATATTTTTATAACTATTTTTTATTGTTTTGCCTAATTTTCTAGGCTGTAGTTTTGATGCATTTGCATTGTGGTTGGCGAGCTCGCACAAATCATGGCGTCCGTATCCAGCATACGTTACAGTGTACTGACCTGTAGCTGCATGGAGATTGGCTGCTCTGTACCCCATATGCTATGTGCTGTACTTCAGAGCTACCATTGCATGCCCCTCTGGATCGTGCGCAGCCAATCCATGGTTTGCGCTCAGAGGTGTGTCCCGATGCGAGCCAGCTTGTATGTGCTTCTGGAGCCGCCCCCTACACTTCCAGTACAGTCATGGTCGGCACTGGTTATTAGAAGTCCATCCATGCAACAGGATTTGTAAGAGGCGCGAGTATCAGCTGAATGGTTGCTATGGGCAACATCTCCACTTTCCAAACCTGAAGCTTAGTAAATATAGCTCCAGGAGATCTCAGAGGGAAGATATAGATTTTGGTGTGGGGATGGAACTTAATGACATGAATTATGCAAACTGCGTCATTAAGCCCCACCCCCTCTGACCATCATCACTGCTATTCATTGTGTTCCTGGGGTTGGATGGGGCTTGATGCTAAAAATGATGTAATCAAGTCCCGCCCAATGTAGTATCTCCAAGACTTTTGTTTCCCAATTTTAAACACCTAAATAGAGCACGGATTAGACTGTCCCAAAATTCAGTGTCCTCGGTACATGAACAGCCATAAAGAGACGTGATAATTGAACAGTCCGCTGTGTCCTGTGAGAAGGAAATGTGACCAGGTCTGGGTACATATCTAACAAATACCGTGAATTCCTGACACAAAACTCCCATGGTACTTCCAGCTGGCAGAGGGGGGTGCAATGCCATATTTTGACTGGAGGTGACCTTCAACTTGAAGGTAGTATGCTCTGTGGCTTAGTGAAGTATCTGCATGATTGCACTTTTGTCTTTATTTATTTAACTGTACTGAGAACAAAGATTGGGCTCCGCGGATTCCACCGGCCCATTTAAATTCATTCTAAACTCATTTGCGTGTTGTGACCTGATTCATTCAGTTGGAACATCCACTTCCTCGCAAAGGAAAGTCAAATTCTCATTCACCTTCACCTAAAGCCCTGTTTTACCAGGAAAAGGCAGTCTCCGGCACGAAAATGTTGTTTCCGAAATAGAGACAGCCCAAAACTAATCTTTTCAGCTGACTTTGACCTAAAAATAGTGCTAATAAGAAGATTGCATTAATGAATGGGTAAGTATTCTGATCGGCATAATTACCCATTCATTCATAGGATATGTGAGTATTATAGGGTGTATGGGGAGTAGAAGTCTATGGGGAGTCTCAGGGTCAGGCTGTGGAGAAGGGAGCCTTAGGGTTAGGCTGCTGACAGGGGAAGGTTAGGGTAATGGAAGGGAAGAGTTAGGGTAAGAATTATCTATCTATCTATCTATCTATCTATCTATCTATCTATCTATCTCATGTCATATCTATCTATCTCATATCTATCTATCTCATATCTATCTATCTATCTCATATCTATCTATCTATCTATCT
>WWET01002884.1:95481-111047 GCA_011038615.1 Limnodynastes dumerilii | reverse complement strand
CCGCTGGAATTCACATCATCGTAACCGCAAAGCACACCCGTTAACCGTTACCGCCAATATCGCTGTTGGCATAAGGCCATCTTTCCGTCAACTGCTTTCTTTTTTTTTGCTACAATTAAAAAAATCTAATGATCGTCCTTATCAATGAGGAAAGGGGACTATGAATAAATATGCCGCGACACGAAGGAACGCGATGAATGGATCGAGGACACTACAAAGACGTTCGATGGAAACGACTGTGCTAATTCTGCAGCTAACGCGCCCCTCTTTGAAACATCCTAATTATGTATTTTATCCTTGTTTCTTTTTACAAAGACAACGCAGCACCGCTGTATGAAGACGGCGCATCCATTTTTTATTTTATTTTACTGTGGTTTATGAAATTTAATCCACAGTGCAAGTCGTCCTGGCAGGCATCCCCAATTATATCTGCCTCCTGCTATATCATCGAGCTTGTTAGCTGAGCTGGCTGGGGAGAGAGAGAACTATTGAACATTGATCTGCTCTGTGCATGTGCAGCCTTGAAATTTTTTTGGTTCAGGAGCGAACGTGGAGCTCGTCTGATGTCTCTGGAAAGCGCGCTCACAAAGGAGAGATGCATTTAGATTCCTTTAACTCTCTCCGTTACCCAGAGGTCAAATGCCAGACCACCTGGCGTCAAAAGACGCTGAGAATAAAGGGGGTTTGTGACGGGACCCCTGGCTTCTTGTTTGCATAAAATGATTCTTTCATGTGGAATACAGAAATAACTGACAGCAGGGAAACTAAGATTACCAAATACATGTCTGATCAGCGCATCTCAAACCTTAACATCACATGCAAAAAGATCTTAGTGTTGTACCCGTTCATATGCTTGACAACCTGTGACCTGCCGCTTGCTGATATCTGACCCTGACCCAATTTGCAGACATTTTTGTGTTCCCTGCAATTGCCTATTTTATTTTAAACACAATCTGTGTTAAAGCAGAAATCCCATAATAAGATCAGGTGTGCTTTAACACGAACTGAACGGTGGCTAGTTATATAGAGAAGCTGCTCTGAAGGCTCCATTTACTAATCTTGGGGTAGATCCAGACCTACGGGCTAGGCACGTTAGAATGCGTAGCGTATTTATGCTAGCGTCATTTCTACTTTACTCCACTCGAACGTACGTAATTTGTCCGTTTTTTACGCTTCCCAAACCCTACCTTAACTTTGCATAGCGTAAGTACTGATGTACGTAAAGGATTTACGCACGTGATGGCCTAACCCGGCCCATACTGTCCAATTTAAATACCTCCCTCTGACTGCAAAACGTAATTACGGGTGTCATATTGATGCCCCTGCCCCTTGGTTCGTAATTACGCTGATGGTACGTACGGTAGGAGTTACGCAGCATAACATCTACCAAGCGCACACACAGTAAATACAAATAGCCGATCTGACGTCATCGGCTAGCGTAAATACGCAAGGGTACTTAGCTCAGGATCTTAGCGCTAATTAAGTAATCCACGCTTGATGCTCCCTGCAGCAATCCTGACAACAACGCCAGGCATCATAGGATCTCGAAGTGTCAATGAAGTCCCAATGTGAGCACAATGGCTGTCTTTATGGATGTAAAAAAATTTCTTAGCCCCAAAAGGAAAAAACCTTCATTCAATTTTCAGAGACAGACGGAGTGTCTGGTAGGGAAGTTTTATCACGTAAATCTGCATACTCTTCAGGACTTGCAATCATCAGTGAAATTGTAAGCCCCATTGCATGTGTGATTGCACAGGTGTGTGGCCAGCTTTGGAATACAACGTCATTGTTGACCAATTCATTTTGTTTGTATAGATACCTTAAAAATCAATGAATACCCCTTCCATGTCACCGAAGGCAAAAAGCTGTTTTTTTTTCAATCTAGCTTATTGCCGGGGCTAAAAACCCCCAAAAACAACCTGTTTTAATACCAGCTTACACACTGGGAAATTCCTGGGTCAGAACCTTTTACACTGCAGGGTTAACCTGGGAAATTCCTGGTCCCAGGTCTGTCCTGACAGTGTGACACCTGCATAGCAACAGTAAACAAATCCCTCCAATCAGGTGCGTTAGGTAAGACCCGGGTTGAAAAACCCAGATTGGCAACTTTCACACCACCACTTACCGGGGTCGGACACAGGTCATTACTCAGGACCAGGACCACGATACATTTTACATAGACACCCAAAACCAGCGATTTTAGTGGTGATGTGAAAGGGGTATAAGCTAAAAGCAATAAACATTGCTCAACACCAAATAACGAACATCTTCCACTGTACAAAGTATCACACTCTTGTTTTAGTGTTAGACTGGACTCACATAGGTCCAGACGGGTGTGGGGCTCCGGTCCGAATGGCCGATTTTTCGAATTGGCCGTTCTCTCCTCAGCCAGTTGTGAATTGGCTGGGATTTCGATTGCTATGCCTCAATGAAGCATAGAAATCGATCCACGGAGCACCGAAAGCTCTGTGGTGCAAAAAGTTGTAAAAATATAGTCCCCCCACTCCTTTCCCTAATTCTTACCTTAACCCTCCCTTCCTGGCAGCCTGACCCTAACCCTCCCTTCCCTACAGCCTGACCCTAACCCTCCCTTCCCTATAGCCTGACCCTAACCCTCCCTCCCCTACAGCCTGACCCTAACCCTCCCTACCCCGCACAGATAGTTTACTCACCTGTTCCGGCGATATCAGCTGCGGAGGAGGGATATCACAGTTTCTGATCGGCATACTATACTCACCCATTCTAAAAAAAAAAATAGAAAATCTGCTTTGTTCGAAATAAGGACATCCGAAAAGGATCTTTCGGATGTCCCAATTTCAGAAAAGAGATTTTCTTAGCTGGGCTTGATAACGCTTCCAGGAGATCCCCAGCATGGCGATGTGGCTTCATCACTGGCGATGTGGCTTGATCACACAATTTTATGCAAATCATGTCATGAACCTAACCCTCCCTCCCCTACAGCCTGACCCTAACCCTCCCTCCCCCACATAGATAGTTTAGTCAACTGTTCCTGGTCCGGCGATAGCCGCGGCGGAAGTATATCGTTAAGTGCGAAAGTGAACAGGAAAAGTGTCGAGCGGCATACACATCCATTCCTCAAAAAAAAAATAGAAACTCTGCTTTATTCGAAATAGGAACATCCAAAAATTGACTTTTATTCGAAATAGGGACATCCAAAAATTAACTTTCGGATGTCCCAATTTCGGTAAACAGAGTTTCTTAGCGGGGATTGACAACAGGTCCAGATCCTGACTTAAGTAAGAGCGGTCTTTACAATCTGGACCTAGTAAGTATGCAGAGGGGGCAGACCCTTCATTTATGAAGGTCGTATCCCCGCCATACAGGCAAGGATAGCCATGTAAATGAGGAAGTTGGGGGAGGGGAAGCCCCGTGCGACTAGGTCTGCTGCCATATGTTTGTGACCTAGTCGTAAAAGTTAAGGTAGCCATCTGGACACATACAGTAAGTTTCCAGATTTACTACCGACAGCGGGGAGTTCAAGGGACGTGCACTTTCCGCTACATGCGTAACTACGAACCCTCGCACACACGTAAAGATCTGGCCCACAGATAGTAACGTTTTCAGAGCAGAGACGGCTACTAATGGACTGTCTTTGCCGTTTGAATTTATGCAGAAGATGGGGGAAATGTTATTACAGCCAGTGACCGTCGTGTCTGTCACAGCCTCGCATCCTGGGTGAGCTCGGTGGATTAAAGTGTCTGGTAGAAATGCTAATATTTTTAGATGGTTTAAGAAAAAAAGAAAAAAAAAAAGGATGAAAAACATTTGGGATTCCTAATGAGCAGGAAAGCTGTAATGTGAGGGTAAAAGGATTAATCATTTCTGGCATCTTATAAAAAGCAATAAATTGGGGATTTTACTTGACAGAGAGGAGATGAGATGTAATGTTTCTCGTACAAAGCCGGACTTGACTCCTTCTTTCTCTACTTAGAAGCCAAGAACCGTGGTCAGAAAACCATTTTTTTAACAAGAATATAGAGCATCTTCCAAGCGTCCTTAGGCTTCCTTACACTCCAGCCATCTGGATTGCGGTAGACGTGGCGGCAGGGACAACTAAAGTGGAAGAAAAAGAGGCTGACGGCAGATGTCGCTCATGGATACACAAAAAAGGGAATATTTAAATAGTTTTAAAAAGTTTAGGAACACCCGGGACTGATTTTCATAAACTGGACTCAGCTAAAGAATATTTGACAGTTTGTAGCTTCTGCTGTCCTGAACACATCTCGTATTTTGGACTCCATGGGCCAAATTTACTAAGCTGCGGGTTTGGAAAAAGTGGAGAGGTTGCCCATAGCAACCAATCAGATTCTAGATCTCATTTAACTATTGCATGCTTTTCACCATCACAGATGCTCAGTGAGTAGCACCTGTGTCTTACAGCGCTGAGGTCGATTGCCGGACTAGGCCTTATCTGTGTGGAGTTTGTATGTTCTCCCTGTGTCTACGTGGGTTTCCTCCGGGTGCTCCGGTCTCCTCCCACACTCCAAAAACATGCTGGTAGGTTAATTAGCTGCTGAGTAAATTAATCCCACTGTGAGTGTGTGTGAGTGTGTGTATGTAGAGGAACTTAGTATGTAGCTCTGATGGGGCAGGGACTGATGTGAATGTGAAATATTCTCTGTAAAGCAATACGTAATCTGATAGCGCTATCTAATATATTTATATCCATCAATAATCATCTCATCTGTAAATACATCCCAGCTCACTCTCTCATATTTTTACAGGACATACAGCTCCCCTACACTAACCAAAAGCTCTGATTCCCGGCTACAGGACTTCTCTTGGGCTGCACCCACTCTCTGGAATAAACTTTCTTGCCCAGTAAAACTATCCTCTACTCTCCAAACTTTCAAGCTCTCCCTTACAACTCACCTCTTCAGACAAGCTACCAAATTCCTCAACCTACTTCTTAGCCGTAGTCTACACTATTTAAAACGTTGCTATTCAGTTTTACTTTCTGTTACATGATTAACACAAACTTTTACACAAAAGCATTCAGTGTCCATTCTAAATTTTCCTCCTGGTAGTAACACTACTGAGTGACTGATCATACACAGCACTGAGCACTGTTACCATCCACCCTGTCTCTCTCTATAGTAATATCCCCTCAGTCCTGGTAGTAACACTGCTGTGTGACTGATCATACACAGCACTGAGCACTGTTACCATACACCCTGGCTGCTCTATTGTGTGATATAGAGCACTTAATATTATGTCTCAATGTCATACAGAATGTAAACTTGTGAGCAGGGCCCTCTTGCCCTCTCAGTCTTCTTATAATGATCGCAAAAATTGGAAAGCTCTGCATAATCTGATGGCATTTTATAAAAACTTGTTAAAAAAATAAATTCTATATATATGTAAAATCATGCGTTAGTCTAAGTAGATTCATCAAGGTAACAGACTACATGTGATGCTTTTTTTGTAAACAACGTGAACTATGATTAGTACATCCACAAGGACATACATTGTTGAAGGACAAATAATGTTTACAATCATGGACATGCAGCAAAGTCACAATAAAAGATTAGAAAACAGTTTTCTGAAGGAAGGCTTCAAACATTCAACCGGTAAAGATAGAGAAATGTATCTAGATTGACAGACTAAATTCTATGGTTAGTTTAGAGGGTCAGCTCTTAAATCCAGGATATGTTTCAACGTCTTCTAAAAGTCAGTGGAGAACTCTACTTTATGGGGGGGAAGCTGCCTTTCGAAGAACATTGGTGGCTTCTTCCTTGGCGATCTTCTGTAATTGGGCTGGATCCAGACTTAAGAAGGAGCTTGAAATTAAGGACCTAAATAACAGTTAATAGGGATATACTGCGCCTGTGTAGTAACTTTTATACACTATTTATATTGGACTTGGGAACGCAAATGCCGTGATTCACCAGTACCTAATAGTCTCTAGGTGTGTTGTAACTTACGCTGGAAGGGGCATGCCGCGAATAATTAACTCAGCAGATAAGAAGATTGGGTGGAAGGAAGCATTTAAATGAGCAAAAGAAATCACAGATAGGCAGACACGTTTGTAAGCAGACGCCCTACGCACACAAATGTGAACCTATAATTAAGGGAGCCTATGGCACTGGTAAGTCACACAAGAACCTTAATGCCGGAGGCGTGCCGAGGGATTAGTTTCGTATGTTTAGGAACCTATCGCGTTCTAAAAGGACCTGATTCACACTTAAGAACGCGATAGGTTCCTAAATATACGCAACTAATAGCAATGACCCTCCCTCAGCACGCCCTCGGTTTTCAGGTTCTTATGTGACTTACGAGTGCCATAGGGCTCCATTAACTGTAGGTCCGCATTTGAATGCGTAGGGCGTCTACTTAGGAACTTAACTGCATAACCGCGCCTTCATTTGGTCATTTAACTGCCTCTTTCAACCCAAATCTGCGTATCTGCCTAGTTACTTATTCATGGAACGCCCATTTTTGCGTTACTACGAACCTACAGATTTTAAGTTCGTAGCATATAAGCACGGAATTTGCGAACTTAAGTCCAATGCAAATAGCGTATAAAAGTTACTACGCATGCGCAGTGCATCCGTTCTTAAATATACGCACCTAAAATCAGAAGCATTCTTAAGTGTGAATCAGGTCCTTTGTACATTACTAGTATGAGGATCGAGCACTATGTACATTACTAGTCTGAGGATGGGGCACTATGTACATTACTAGTCTGAGGATGGGGCACTATGTACATTACTAGTATGAGGATGGGGCACTATGTACATTACTAGTATGAGGATCGGGCACTATGTACATCACTAGTATGAGGATCGGGCACTATGTACATCACTAGTATGAGGATCGGGCACTATGTACATCACTAGTATGAGGATCGGGCACTATGTACATCACTAGTATGAGGATCGGGCACTATGTACATCACTAGTATGAGGATCGGGCACTATGTACATCACTAGTATGAGGATCGGGCACTATGTACATTACTAGTATGAGGATCGGGCACTATGTACATCACTAGTATGAGGATCGGGCACTATGTACATTATTATTATGATGTTCGGAAAAGCAAAGAATTCTCCCTGCATGCATAGAATAACATTAACTTGACTCCCCCTGAAATCAACATGGTTTTGCCCAGGTGTAACTTTAAGTTCTTATTTTCAGCCTCTGAATAAGGGCCTTAATCCCGGGACATTTGGATGGTTATTCCCGGGTCCAACCCAGGTAGCCACTAGTGTGAACGCTAACTCGGGTTTTTCAACCCAGGTCTCACTGAAATAAGCTGCTTGGGGGGAGTGAGGCGTCTTTAAATGACGTCAGTAGTATGCTGCTGATAAAGAGTCCCGGGTCAGGCCCGCTCAGTGTGAATGGGCCTGCCCCGGGAATTTCCTGTGTCTAAGCAGCTGGGCTGATGTGTGCCCCAGCAATAACCCGGGTGGAATATTGCAGGGGCAGCAGTGTGAACATGGTATTATAGACATTTTAATTCAAAAGACTCTTATCATGATGTCTGTTGTAGAAATGCATGAAATGACTTTAGGAATAAATGGCAATAGGATAGAATGTATAATCTGGCCTATTTTGTGTAGTCATATTTACTGGGACAATTCACAGCTTCCTTTCTGACACTTGCTGAATGGAGCGCATGGTTCTGTGCCGTGTCTGGTCAGCCACACGTACTGAGTAATGAGGGTTAGTAGCTGAAAGGCAGTAGCACGAGACGCACCGTTGGATTGGGGCTTATTCTCCACACTGCGCATGCTCAGCGCTTATAGATGAGTAATAATACTATGCAGTCTGTCTGGTTGAGGCATTTAACTCTCGTCCAGAAAGCCTACAGCAGAAGTCCCGCCGGTCCCTTTACTCTGTCACAACGGGTCAGAAAGGTACAAAGGAATAAGTGAGCAGAATTCAGCAATGTTTCATGTGCACGACCCTGCTTAAAATAATTGCATTGATCCCGGGGTCTATTGACGAAGCTGTCTGTGGGGATCCGATCCTGGGAAAATATCGATTCCTAGTTGCAGATCATTTGCAGTAAGTCAGCAGCCTGAACGCGCGGTTTGGAAATACACAGTTTAGGGGCAAAAAGAATCATACGGACAGGTGTTNNNGGGGGGTGGGGGGGGGGGGGGGGGGTGGTAAACGACTGCTACTGGCCCACATGACAGAGTGTAAATAGTTCTAATATATTCCCTGTGAATAGCCAAAGCTGCACATGATGTATGAATGTTTCCCATAGCTTCAGCAGACGTTCTTTGTGTAGGTAAAGGATCTGCTAGGAAGAATGAAAGGATTGTAAAGAAGCATGCAGATACTAGCAGATAGTTAGGATTAGGGGTGTAACTAGAAGTGGGAGGAGGGATGGATTTAGATCTCCTAAGCGAGAACACGGTCCTAAGTGAATGGTCCTAAGTGAATGTAAAGTAACACATGTAAAGTACATGTCGGAGGGTAGGCTCTGCATTTACAACTCTGTGTGGTCCGATGGGACCCTGATTTGGGTCAGTCCTGTGCAGGACCCCAGGAAGTAGCCAGCACAGTTTTCAGAAGCACAGAAGAGGAGCAGCTAGCTCCAAAATCAATACCCAACCGGCCGGCCGTCCGGCCAGCGGCTCCCTCCTTCAATAAAGCTCTAATCTTATTTCCCATGTGGGTGCTTTTAGCTGTGATTGGGAGGTGAAGATTAATGGTGGCTCTGCAGAGCAGCCTGTGTACAAGGCTCCTATAATTACCCAGCTGTCGTCTTCTCTGTTGAAATCACCTATATAAACCAACAGGCCCCACACGGGTTAATGCTGCACTGCAGGAAGCCCAGGCATGGTGGGGACTCTGTACCAGGGCTGCTTTATGGGGCAGCGTGTGTGTGGGTAGAAGGACGTATTAGGCTCAACGCGGAAAGGCGGCATCACTTGTCGTCTCTCATCTGGGTCAGCGTTTTTATCTGCGGTGAAAGCCTGAGGGTGTGCTCATACAAAGTCAATTAATGACCTTTGACAATGCTGCTCTCACACTGCAAATAGTTTCTGCCCCTCTCTCCCCAGGGTAATGCACTACCTACTATAAATTATCAGGATATTACTAGTGTTCAGAACATTCACTGAGCCTTCTATCACCTGTAATCCATGGATGACAACTTATAATAAATATTAGGGAGTTTGTGATAGCACTATCAATGTGCTGCACCAAAGGGGTGTGTCCTTTACCACCAAAGGGGTGTGTCTTCTACCAACATAGGGGTGTGTCCTTCATCGCCAAAGTGGTGTGTCCTCTACAACCAAAGTGATGTGTCCTTTACCACCAAAGGGGTGTGTCTTCTACAACCAAAGGGGCATGTCCTCTACAACTAATGAGGTGTGTCCTTTACCACCAAAGGGGTGTGTCCTGTGAATAACTACATCCATGGGTTTGTCTATCGCTGCCAGGAAAACTATTTCTCAATATTAAAGGCGGCATCAGTATTTATTAATTGTTAAATTATCAGTGAATAATTAACAAGAGACCAAAGTGTATTTTTCCTTTCTATCTCCATTATGGAAGTCATGTTGTCTTGGATAAAGGCCAGTCTAATTACATTTTGTCCTCCAGGAAAATGGCCGCCTCCACAGGCCTCAATGTAGAGAAATAGGTCACACTCTCTAAATTCTGTCATCATACCGCAATGACTTCTTAATCAGAATCAGCATCAGGGAGACTCTGAATACTTCAGAAAGTCAAGGAGATCACCCGCTCTTCAGGGAGTCTCCTGTATTTATTTGCAGTAACTGTGGTGAGCTTATAAGCAATGACAGGAGGCCTGGGAGTTTATATGTAGTTTTCACATGTATTGGTATAGTTGATCCAGGTTGTTTTATATTTTACAGCGACGTTATTAGGTTTCATTGAACTAAGGAGCCTACACAGAACAGCCGCCAGATTGCACAGGTGCATTGAACACCACACAAGCGAGTGTAGGTACCCGTTGCAAACGGCCCTATTTCGAACTGGTTGGGATATCGATTGCTTATGCCTACAGGAGGCATAGCAATCAATCCACGGAGCACCAAACACAGTGTTCCAAAAAGTTACCCACTCCCTAACCCTGTCCCTAAGTCTCCCCCCCTGCCAACCTAACCCTAAGTCTCCTCCCCCTGCACCCAAACCCTAAATCTCCCCCCCAACAGCCTAACCCTAAGTCCCTCCCACAGCCTAAACCTACCTCCCCACACAGCCTAACCCTAAGTCCCCAGCGGTGGCGCTATTCCAAAAATGAATGTTTGAGTATGCGATTCATAAAAAACTAAATTCTGAGAGGGCTCGCAATCAAAATAGTGACACCCTCGCAGCGGGGACTCGCAATGGATTACGGAGATCACGGCAGACATATATGGACCTGACCCACATCGCTGTAACATATTGTACCCGTATGACCTTATTCTGTATTTTACATGCTTGGGGCCCAACAGCCTAACCCTAAGTCTCCTCCCCCTGCAGCCTAACCCTAAGTCTCCTCCCCCTGCAGCCTAACCGTAAGTTTCTCACCTCTCCGGTGGTCCGGATGTGGCACTTTCGAAAATGAATGGGTGAATATGCCGATCGTATACTCACCCATTCATAACAAAAAAATTCTAAAACTGCTGTAAATCGAAGTAGAGACAGTAAAAAAGCGACTTTTGGCTGCCCCTCTTCATAATGACAGGAATCGGTGTGGGGACTCACAACGACACAAACATGTGCCAAAGGGCAGAGAAGGGGGCCCAAAGTGTCCTTTTGCCCCAGGCAACACAGCTACTAATGGTGGCCCAGCCCATTACCTTCTCCTCATTACCTTTCTCCAGCTCCCTCTCTCTCTCCCCTTCACCCTCGCTATGTCCCTGCCACCTCACCCCCTTTCTGCCCCCTTATTCCTTCCTCTAACCTCACTATGCCCCTGACACTAGTATTAGCGCCTCTCTCCCTCCTGCAGCACATCTTCTGCTGACCGCATTGCCCCAGCCCTAGTTCCTAAACAACCTAAACATTGAAATAAAGACCGTCTACTCCAATGGTGGGTTTCATGTTTTAAATGATCTCTCGTTACAAGATCCTAATATCTTCTTAACTCCTTTGTTCATGCCTTAAAAAGACGTAAAAATGCAAGAACCCAGAAAGTGGTTGTATATATATCAATCTCTTGTAGTGTATGTTTATTAATAAAATTAGTGACCCACCCAAGGTTAGAATTAGTCTCTATACATTGCCTCGACCACTTGATGATGCAAAGGCCTTTCCACCATTTTATACCTGGATATAGTGCTGTTGTGGTTCTGTACTCAAGAGATATCCACCTAGGTGCCCTAATAAGCTTTCTATCAACCCACCCCCTCAGGCCTTCCCGAATAGCCATGCAGAAAGGACCGTGTGCTATTACTGTCCACTGAGATTTAGGACCGCAGCAGAAAAGAAAAAAGAAATATATTGCCATGACAGGCAATAGGGGAACTTGCGGCCTTCGATCAGTGATTGGAGATTGCAGCATTTGGCACACATGAAACAGGGATATTGATTTAGAATGATTTATAACCAGCAAGAAGCAATACATGTAGCTTACAGGACCCAGAGCAAGCTCTGCCTAGACCCTGAAAAAGAGACGAGGCAGACGTTCGTTATCCATAACATTCTTTTTCTTCTTACACATTAAGGGCCGTATGCAGACTACTAGAAGTATACCATATACGTCCGGTGTTTAGCGTTTCTTCTTACTGCACAGGCGTAGTACATTTTTTTACATTATCTACGTATCTTTTCCTTACGTAGACTGCGTAAATGCGGTCTGAAATAAGCAAAGTTACACAGAGATTCTACAACCATGCCTTACTCTTCCGTATCTACAATCCAGGGTGATAGCCTTCATACGGTACCAGTGTCTTATCACTAGTCCTCACCACTGCTGCATATTTCCTAGTCCCTGAAAATGTCAGGGGGTAAAAGTAAATATACCCAAAGACTAATAACTCATTCAGGGTGGTCCACTTGTTCAATGCGTTTCAACAAAACAAATACAAATCTCTCCATCATCAGTTACTCCTAAGACAATTCATTATTGGTGTCTTTAATTAAGAGGTCTTGGGGTGACAGCCAATCAATGGACCAGAATGTATTTATCAGCATCATGTCTGACAACAGGGCATATTTTCAGAGTGATAATAGACATTATGTGATCAGAAGCTATTTATTTTACACAAAGGATCAGCAATTCAGTCATGTCTCTACCTCTAAAAAATGTAAGGAGAGAGGACTGGTAGACGTGTATAGTGTTTCCAGACTGAAGTATTCCAACTAATAACAGGAGATACTGAGAATAATTGAAAAAAGTGTTACACGAGAAAGATTTTACAAGAGAATACGATTGTGCAATAATAAAATAAAGTCTTTTTTTTTTTAAAGAAAATGTAAATGTTTTTCCAATTTTGTTTTCCTCCAACAATTAAGATAATTGTTCATAGCTTTATGACAATATTTAATATTGGTGCATAGGATCCAAAGTATTAATATAAGAGGAAATCAGGTGGAAAATTACACCTGGGCAAAACCACACTGCATTTCAGGGGGGGGGGGCAAATTCATTTTATTCTTTGCATGCAGCAAGAATACTTTGCTTTTAGAAAACATCACCTTTAACTCTAATACTGTTTGTAACAGATGAAATTTGCCTCCCCTGCAATTCAACAAGGTTTATCCAGATGTAAATTTCCTCCTAGTTATCTCTTATTTTTACACTTTGGATCGGTTCTGGTGAATTTGAGGGTGAGAGAACCCCTCAGTGGCCAGCTATGTCCACAAATGCTCATATGACAAATCCATGAGTTCAGCAAAACGAAAATCCATTTTTCTACTTTAAAAGTCAATGAAAAAACAATTTCTTCTGACGTGTTAAACAACATTACAAAATATAACTGCTAAACGGTTTTTTCTTTTTAATATCACACATAAAGAGGTGAGCAATGATATAGGAAGAAAACTGAAACTATATATTTTAAATAAATATGGAGGGTTACTTGATAGGCATAAATAAAATAACTCCCACTGGATAACAAATAAAGCCTTGAAATATGAAAAGAGAACCTTTTCATTTATGATTAATCAGTGTTAGTGTCATGCACCATACTTACAGAAAATGCAATTGTTATTGATCATAGAACTGCATATAGAGCATGTTTGCTGCCGCTAGGGAATGAGGAAGTTCTTGTACAATTATTGATGCACAAAAACATCAGTTACTGTAGACGTAAGAAATAAATTCATAACAGTACAAGTGAGGCTTTCCTTAAGCATCACGATCTAGCTAAGGAACAGGATTCCAGGGCAGAGCCGACCACCAGCTGCAGCTCTGTTGAGTAATTTTAAAATGATCTTACTTTGTTAACAAGCTAGACCACAGTGCCTACCATATGGAGAGTTGGATCAGAACTCAAGCTGGGATAGTGCGATGTATCTCTTCAATTAAGGTTTTCATTTAAAATTCTATCTGGCTTAAAAAGAATAAAATAAAAGTCAATAGAAATGTTCATTTCCTCAAACAGAATATATGCAGGAAAAAACTGTACATTAAATAATGAAGAAATGTTAAATTCCATGGCCCCTGTGCCTTTCCTGCCCCCCCATAAGCACAATTATAGATTTATATATTTTTGTTATTTATAATGACAGGGGATCAATATGGTCATTGGCTGATTTTGAAAATGGAAACGAAAACTTATTGATCCTCAAAATGCCACTTGGAGTGAAGGAGATGGCAATTTGTTGGAATTTTTTTTATTTTTTTTTGGAATCCATTACATTTGAACATATATTTGCATGTATGAATACGTTATAACTAACTGGACGGAGTCATTTCAACCCATATTTGGTCATGTTTTTGGACTCGTTGTCTAATGACATAACAGAGGTCGTCACATGTTCAGAAATATTGCTTCCTCTTGTTATTTTATAAGAGAAAGACGTATTTTCGACCATGTGAGAGCCTGTCAGAATCAGAAATGCTGTGCATCATGGCTGAGTGACGTCAAGAGTTCCTAGTGCATTGAAAGGTTAAGTGTGGCCAAGCCCACAAAATGGCTGCTTCCTCCATGTGTGGATAAAATATGCATTTTGATCGATATTCAAACAAAATTTAGCAGTTTTACTATGTGAAACTTTTTTTTTTAATCTTCATTGCATCTGCTGTTTGTTTTTGGAGAGTACAAAAAACCCAGGTTTTTCTTGTTTCCTTGCGTCAGAGGAATTAGCCGTGTCCAAATAGCAGGTTCTGTAAAAGAGAGGAATTTAAAGTCATTTGAGATCATAACATTTTCACCCGTACAAGAGAGGTTTTACTGCATGGAACCAGATCTTGGACTTGGTCATTTAGGATTCTGTGGCCACGGTTAATCGCTGGTACAAGTACATTTAAGATCTTAGTAGCACTGAACTGAATCCAGACTGATTTATATGCTTGCCCATCTGAGATTATAAGATGCTTAAGGATCTATATTCACAGGTTTCCTTGGAGGCGGGTCAGAGAAAGTGTTGGCACACCTATGCTTAATATTGTAACACTAAGTCCCGCCCACTTGCGAACCTAACCCAGCCAAGTCTAGACAGAGAAGGTTGTGTTCTGATTGGATTTGTGCACATTGGCAGGACAAATCCGAGCGTATGGAATTCAGGGTTAAATTAAAACTATACTATACTCCGCTCCTGAGCTTCCAACTGTCACTCACCTGGTTTTAATGAATTACCTGATGTTTGAAAAACATTTTCTATTTGACACAGGTGGTTACCATAGTAACTGATTGTTGAAAGCTCAGGAACAGGGTATTTTGTGCCTAGTGGCATGGGTCCTGTTGGAGGGTCTGTAGATCCATTGTAACCATCTCCCTCTCTATGT
The DNA here is from genome assembly GCA_011038615.1 of Limnodynastes dumerilii. NCBI lineage: Eukaryota > Metazoa > Chordata > Amphibia > Anura > Limnodynastidae > Limnodynastes > Limnodynastes dumerilii. Next base: position 96,163 of record WWET01002884.1, on the reverse strand, counting down.
CATATCCCACAACCTTCCTCCTCTTTCCTTCAGGCCCTATAGCAGCTGCACCCCTTGCACCCCCTGTAGCTTTGCCACGTCTTACTGGTGTGGCATACATGCCCCTGCCACCATTACTTGCACCACATCTGGTAGAGCAAAGCACTGGCTGTGAATAAGTCTCTGAGTTTTCCATGACAACAAGGACAATTGCTGCCACTATCTTGAAATATCACTTATCTGTTATCTTTTCTCCAATAAACAAACACAGCAGTAAGTAGAAAATAAAACCGGTTTCTAAGCAGCTGAAAAGAAAACCTTTATGAATATACTGTACCTGCGACAGAGGTTAAAAGAGTAAGAAGGAGCTTTTTAACCATGCAGTGTCTCAAGTGCTCAGACATTCGATGAATCTTTTCTAAGCATATGCTGCTACACAATCTTTCCCAGGCTTACAGACAATGTACAAATCCTGGACTGAATCCAGAGATTAAAAATAAGAGGAGAGCAGGCGGAAAGTTACATCTGGGCAAAACCATGTTGACTTTACAGGGAAAAATAATACTATTAGATTATTATTATTAAATTATTACACAGATACTGACCAGCATTACTATTACACTGTTATTTATCACCTCTCATCTCTAATACTATTATATTATTACACAGATATTGACCAGCGTTACTATCACACAGTTATTTA
>WWET01002884.1:69998-85106 GCA_011038615.1 Limnodynastes dumerilii | reverse complement strand
CGCGGCCATTCTTTTTTCTCTGCAGACCCGCCGCTGCTGACAGCTGCAGAGAGGTGAGTTACCTCTCCGGGGACTTTTAGTGTTGGAGGAGGGGGGTTAGGATTAGGCCCTTAGGAAGGGAGGGTTAGCGTCAGGCTGCGGGAAGGGGGGGTCTTAGGGTTAGGCAATAGAGAAAAGAGGGTTAGGGTCAGGCTAGGGCGAAGGGAGGGTTAGGGTTAGGGTCAGACAGAAGAGAAGGGAAAGTTAGGGTCAGGCTAGGGAGAAGGGAAGGTTAGGGTAATGGAAAGGGAGCAGGGAGGGTTAGGGTCAGGCTAGGGAGAAGGGAAGGTTAGGGTAAGGCGAAGGGGAAGGGAAGGTTAGGGTCAGGCTAGGGAGAAGGGAAGGTTAGGGTCAGGCTAGGGAGAAGGGAAAGTTAGGGTCAGGCTAGGGAGAAGGGTAGGGTAATGGAAAGGGAGCAGGGAGGGTTAGGGTCAGGCTAGGGAGAAGGGAAGGTTAGGGTCAGGCTAGGGAGGAGGGAAGGGGCAGGGCAGGCTAGGGAGAAGGGAGGGTTAGGGTAATGGAAAGGTAGGGTTAGAATTAGGGGAAGGGTTGGGGAAGTGTTTTGCACTTACCTATCGGAGCACTGTGTTTGGTGCTCCAGGGATCGATTGCTATCCCTCATCGAGGCATAAGCAATCGATATCCCAGCCAGTTCAAAGTAGGGCCGATCTTAGCGGGGACCCACACCCCAGCAGTTACCCGGGACAGTAAAATGAAGGTCATTGTACAGTGGGTATTGGGGACAATAAATGTTGGGTTGTTGAATTTTAGAACTTTTGACAGTGTTCCTGTGCCAAAATATATTTTTTTGATTCCATTTCTATCTGCAATAATACAGACAACATTATGGTGTCACTTCAAAATGGAGGGAAAAGGTGCAGCCTTCTAGGGTAACGACAAAGATTCTGCAGCCCCCAGGGTTATTTATAACGTAGCAGGAGAGGAGATACCCAAATGGCGCAAGTACCCAACATTATGGCGTCGTCTGCATTGCGGCCCAAATAGCGATTGGTGGAACCACAGCTACATACCGGACATCCTGGGTCACTGCGTAAGATTTACTGAGCTGTGTGTATGGGCAGAAGTCTTTGCACATCTCTATCCAATTCATTTATTATAAGCAAATGAGATTTACAAGAGCAAAGCAAACAGGGCGCTGTGTAAACATTCATCGAGCCTCACGCTTTCTGCATAAACAATCCCGTGTGATCACTTGTTTGCTGTGTCCCAGGATTGCAGTCTTCACACCTGGATTCAGTGCTTGGCACCCCGGCTTGTTCTGAGCAGCCCAATTAATTTAGATTTTCCACCTAATAAAGCGATGCTAAGTGGTACTAATCTCAGAGAGGCAGAGTGCGCAATTGTTGTTGTAGAAATGATTGATCGTGGCGTTTTCACCCAATAATCATGCAGATGGCTTCAAGGTGGAACCTACTTTTATGTGACAAGCATCGACTGCGTGTGACTTAGATCAGTGTCTCCACACATCAGATTTAGCTGTACTTTTTGTCTCAATAAAACCCCTTTTCACATTGCACCAAAAGCCTGGATTATTACCAGGGCAAGCCCCAACGACCTGGGTCGAGGCAACAGGTTTCACTGCCTATAACCGGGTCTAATGACTAGGTATTAGACATGGGTCAAAAGCAGGGTTATTTCCGGGTCTGACCCGGGTAGCCTGCAGTGTTATAGGTGTCGCACCGAAAGCGCTTGATTGGTGTCATTTGTTTACTATCGCCCTGGCAAGAAGCGTCAACAGATTACACAGTGTGATGTCTCACACCACTAACAGGGCAGACCCGGGACCCTGCAGTGTGAAAAGGGCCAGTGACCCTCCCGAATTCACAGACCCGGAATAGTGCAGAGCAGGGTCGGAAGAGGACAAATGCAGACCACATAGCAAGGAGGCGGCTGGATAAGCAGGACTAGGTGGAGCCAGAAGGACTAGGGGGCGGAGCTGGGTGGGACCATTGCCTGATGGAAACAGTCAGAGACAGCGGACACTCCCTAAAAATAAGAGTGAAGAGAACAGAGGACTCCCTTTAAGTCTCTATGACTGCAATGCTTGCATTTCAGTCACATAGACTCGTCAGTAATCTGGCAGCCAGCGATTTATTAAATACTCAGTATAATTGGCACCAAAAACTAAATGAACTCATGCCCCCCCCCCCCCTTCCCCAGTCTCAGAATGCCCCCCCCCCCCTTCCCCAGCCTCAGAATGTTCTGATGTGCCTGATCCAATGACATGAAATCTGAAGACGGGATGCGGCCATTAGTTATTTAATTATTATCAGACAGATGTGATGAGACAAAGAATGTATATCCCCAGGCTAAACAAATGTAATGACTCAATGTCTCCAAATGCAGAACATTCAGCGGTCTTCCTTTGCGCTGAGCGCCTTTCTAGCAAATGGAGGCGATAAAGGGGTGAATAAGAACAACAGGCGAGAGTACGCAGCCCACTGCGCTTTTAATGACGGAGACGTTTTCGGCTTCACCTTTTCTTGTCATCCGTGAGATAAACACCAGCAGAACATCTGCATATTTACTGTCGAACGCCCCGCGGCGCTTTGGTTTTAAGACTCTTCAAGAGTTCTACGGATGATTCATCGGCGTGCGATGAGCTGCAGACGCGCCGCTTATGTCAGCCTCGGAAATCCAACTACGGCCCTTATTTCAGGAAATAACGCTGTTTTATGAACTGGAGCTCGGTGAAAAGCTGATAAAGACACATCTGCTTTGAATCCTTGTACTGCCCAGCGCTCCGCAGTGCTATAATGGATCTAACGACGCCTCCGGGAGCATTTGTCATAAAACTGACAAATTCTGACACGACTTTGGCACTCCGATAGCTGCAAATTTATGCCAAGGATTGGAGACAACGCCGTCTCTCCAGCGGGTGATGGGTACATTTTTCAGCAGGGCGTCCCTAATTAAAGAAGGAAGACGACGACATCCTCAGATTGATAGGTTTTTGTGGGATGGCTTTTCACGCTCAATTTACGGGAGTATAAATCGGCTCTGGAACTTCTTTAAACAAGCGGGGAAGAAAAGAGAGAGAGAGAAAAGGCGAGAGACGGATTTCAAACGCGCTTATAAAAAAAAAATGTGACACAGAAACTTTTGCCACCATCGGAGTCGATGTTTGGAACATCAATGGCTGCAGCCTGATCACAGAGCGAGTGTCAGTAGGAAACATTCAACCAGAAGATAAAGAGATTCTAGGTTACACTGCAAAGTGTGACTAAAAAAACAGAGAGACGACTGAAGAGAAACGAATGGGAAAAGGATGCACAGCACTGGTGTCAAAAAAGTATGAAAGCAAAGCCAACGCTGTCCAAACTTTTCCAAACTTTGAAAGAAAGCAAAACAAAAAGTTCTGCTATAAGCAGCCTGACACTATCACGTGATGACTCCTCTGTGAGAGTAACAGACATGCAATGATACAATCCAGCGTTATACATTTATTTAACCCCATGACTTTTGGAAGAATTGAATTTTTTTATGTAGATTTCAGTATTAGATTATTGATCTGGCTTTGGAGAAGGTGGAGATATAAGATACAAAAGAACTTACAAACAAATTGCGAGTGGCACAAAGTATTTCAGCAATTTGTCCAGACTGGATCCTAGGATATGATTTTTAAGGAAAGCCGATGTGTGGGGGATCCACAATCGGAGCAATCAATCCACTACAGATCGCTCTGTTACCACAATGCCCCTCATACTGCCTTAGACCATGTTTATCCCAACAAGAGAGTGACGGGTTTGCTGCTGATTCAAAATGGCTGTACTTGGCCAATCCGATGACGTCTTTAGACAAATGACTTTGCGGCAATGAAGCGCCAACTGCCATCGGCTTTCAGCGAAATGGTACAGTTTCTGTGACTACTGTCTCTTTATCCTAGTCAACCTCATCCTGCAGCCTAATATTAACCTTCCCCTAATCATCCTGATGGAGGAACCTAACCTTAACTCTCCCCATCCCACAACTTAACATTAAACCTTCTCTAACCATCCTTATCCTGCAGCCTTACTCTAACCCTCCTCTAACAATCCTCATCCTGCAGCCTTACCTTAACCCTCCCCTCTCTGCAGCCTAACCTTCCCTGTCCAACAGCCTAATGTTAACCCTCCACATCATAACCCTAACCAGGAAAGTTACCTTGAGGAAATAAATACATTAGCCATTGTACCCATACTGATAAATATTCAAAGTTTAATTTAAGCCTTAGGTATTGATACAGCCGCAATTAAGTTGTCGGCTATATTAATGTTGAAAATGGGATTTCACCTGCAACTACATACCTTCTCAATGACTGCCCGGGAGATCACCACCTGGGGGGGGGTTAATACGGCATAAGGCTGTTAATGATACTGGTCACTATATTTGAATGAGCCAGTGTTGTTATTATGGCTAGTGATGTCTTATTGTTCTGTTATCTCTGGCTGGAACTTTACATCCTGACACCCGGTACCGGAGATTCTCAGACTGGATGGGCCATGTGGCTCTTATCTGCCGTCACTTTCTATGCTTCTAATAAAGGATTAATTACGTTACTGTACAGTTGGTATGTACAGGTTTTCTTTGTTGTAATGATGCAGCGTTTCAGTCAGGTTACAATCTAATAGAACAGATTCACCATTTGGAATTTGTTTGAACGATCAGCAAATACAAAAAAAAAAAAAAAAGAAACTTACTTCCTAGATAATTAATTAGATAAAGACTGTTAATGGTTCTCAGCAGCTGATAGAACCTCACAGATGGCTAAACATTTGGCTGAAGAAAACGACATGAGACGATTTTATCTGAGATTCTTAGACAGCGAGAAGAGGAAATAGGAACAAGTGAATCTCTGATGGAGCTTCAGAGGACCAAATGGACTCCGCGATGGTTAAGTCTTATCCAACGTCTAGTCTTCTATCGGTCAGATTTGGAACAGAAAAAGTAGTCGGCTATTTACGTTAATGATGTTAATGGACTACAAATAATAAAAAGTTCTGCAGAACATCAGTAGGCCTGCTTCATGCTGGCCATATACATTTAAAAAATGTAGCATTTCAGTTGTATCTTGCCACACACACGCACAGAAACCTCATTGTACAGATCAGATTGTATTCCCGAGATGCAATTTAAGTAGAATTTGATGTAATGTTCCTGGATTTCCATACAACTGGATTAAACGCAGTCTGATAAAATTTTGCAACTTAAGCTGGGTAAACGCTCGAGATCTAACTAACGATGCATCATCTGGAAAAGATAGCACACTTGATGGGATGTCTGACCTGCTGCATGCTACACTCTATTTTACAGTGGACCAGTTTCAAAGTATTCCCATAATTCTCTGCTGTAACAGTATGTAAACCCACAAAGGCAGCTCTATAGAGGACAAGTAAGGGGATCGTTACACGGACAGTTGTGACGGGTGTGGTTCAACACTCCGATGATCTGCATTTTGACAGTACACTTTCTGACAACGAAATTACGCGACTGGCGTCTCTTCGAAGATTTCAGCGTCGACAGGAACTATTTTTGGCAGCCTAATGTTAAATACCATCCCCTTCCCATAGCCTAACACTAACCATCCCTAACCATCCCAACCTAACATTAACCGTAACTATCCCTGTCCTGCAGCCTAACCATATCTGTCCAATAACCCCAACCATCCCTGTCCTGCAACCTAACCTTAACCATCCCTGTCCTGCAACCTAACCTTAACCATCTGTGTCCTGCAACCTAACCTCAACCATCCCTGTCCTGCAACCTAACCTTAATCATCCCTGTCCTGCAACCCAACTTTAACGATCACTGTCCCGCAACCTAACCTTAACCATCCCAATCCTGCAACCTAAACTTAACCATCCCAGTCCTGCAACCCAACCTTAACCATCCGTGTCCTGCAACCTGACCTCAACCATCCGTGTCCTGCAACCTAACCTCAACCATCCCTGTCCTGCAACCTAACCTCAACCATCCCTGTCCTGCAACCTAACTTTAACCGCCCCCCTCGGGGGTGAATACCTCTCGGTACTGGGAACAGGTATCTCTTCGATATAGGAATAAATGATGCTTTATTTCGACTGTATCAGTGTCAAAACTGGGGTAGTCACAGGGGTAACTACACGCTGGACCAGACACAGTACACGCTAAATATTTCTCCCGACATCGCAACATCTTTGAATGGAAAAATTAGAAGCCTCCAAATTCCAACCACACAATACAATGTTGTTCCATATCATTCTATAGCATCATTGGACTGTGCACACTGGTAGAATCCCGGAGCGATCTGACTGTTATCATGTGATCAACGCGATAATCGTCAGGAAAAAACTTCCGTTTGTAACCAGCTTTAAGTACAAAGTATGGTAAAAACAATAATAATAATAATAATGGGCGGGATTCAGACTCCCGGACGTAGCATATACGCAATCTACGTAGGGAAAAGATATGTAGATTACATAAAAAATGTAATACGCATGCGCAGTAGTAAATAATGGGAAACTCTGGACGGATATGCTATACGTCCGGTATACTCAATCCAGCCCTATGACAATAAATACGTGTACATGTACTGTAGGGACCAGATTTACTAAAGGGTGAGTTATATGGGGATTTAAAAAAAATAAATAAATAAACAAAACTCGTTGGATTTACTAAGGGGCGAGTTTGAAATTAAAGCGATGTGTGTTATTCTAAACTCCAGACAGTTTGTGTTAAAATAATATTAAAGTGCTGAAAAAATATTTCCCAGTAAATTCGCTGGTGTTTGCATTAAACTCGCCAGAGTTCGCATTATATACACTATATAAATGCAGGTTACTATTGATTGGAGTGTTTACATTTGGAGATGATTAGCTGAACTTGTCAATGACCCAAAACTTCATTATAAGTCCTTTTTAACACTTTGTAGTGTTTTTATATGTTACATTAGTTATTTTTTATGTTTTACACATTATTTGATTTTTTTTAATACAATTATCTTTAAAAAGCTGTATGCAGCAGGCTGCCACAATATTCTATTTTACATTAATTAACAATATCCATCAGCTGCTAGCCCTTGTGAGGTCATTTGTAAAGGCCTAGTGATTCCTCACTGAGCAATTGCCAGCGATTACATCAAACTCTCCGCTCACAACTGCCTCTATTTTCTCTGGCGAGTTTTGACCAATTCTCCAGCGAGTTTCAAACTCTCCCCTTAGTAAATCCAGCGATTTGTATGTTCTGAATGTAAAAAAATCGCCATAGAGAGGTAAACTAGAAAGAGTTTGACAATCTATAATCTCCAGTGTGTTTGGTGTGAGTCTGCATGAGTAAATACGGGGAGTCTAAACTCGACGGTAAATACAAGAAATCTCCGGCGAGTTTCACAAACTCGATTTTAGTAAATCTGGCCCTAAGTCTTTCAACAGAGCCTCCAGATAGGGTTCAAAGAGCTTCTAATAAGGAGCAGGTCCTTGCAGCATTTCAGAACATGTATATTGCTAAACATGTCTAATTCTCACATGCTTAGATCTTCATGCTTGGCAGATATATAAGCAGTACAGTGGTTGGCATAGCTACAAATCTGTAGACCGGGCAGAACCTACAGGTTTATATTCTTCATTATGAGAAGGTGTTACCCTTCACTTTGAACTGTCCTTTGTTCCACACAAGCAATCTGTCTTATGTTACATACATCTAAAATAAAACATTTCCCGAATACGCAAATATCTCACGCAAGACACAGCAAAATCTCTCATTCATGCACTAATCATCTCCCGCATTGATTATTGTAACGCTCTCCTTATTGGACTCCCACATTATAAAATTACTCCCTTACAGTCCATATTGCAGGCAGCAGCTAGACTAATTTTCCCTGCTAAACGCTCTACAAGAGCTGCTCCACTCTGTCAGTCTCTATATTGGTTACCTATATTTTACAGAATCAAATAAAAAATCCTTTTACTAATCTACAAGCCATCAACTAGACTGCACCTACATACATATCCTCACTCATCTCATATATATCCCAGCTCCTTCTTTCAGATGTTCACAGGACATACTGATCCTCTACACAAACCAAATGCTCTGATTCCCGGTCACAGGACTTCTCCCAGGCTGCACCCACTCTCTGGAATAAACTTCCTCACCCACAAAGACTATCCTCTACTCCAAGCTTTGAAGCGCTCCCTTAAAACTCACCTATTCAGACAAGCATTGATTCGCCACCAGTGCACGACCTGTGTAGAATTTGTATGCCGAGTCTGTGTTTGGTCAATCCATCAAAATGGCCGCCTCCATCCTCAGTCACTTTAAAAGTATATAGTGACTGGACAGCTGCATTCTCTTCCACCTGGCTCTCCATGTATTCTGAACTACGAGCCCCAGCATTCTTTGTCAGGTATCAGCTATGCCTATGCAGTTAAAGGATGCTGGGGCTTGAAGTTTCCCCAACACCTACAGAGCTACAGGTTGGCCAGGTCTAGTCTATAATACGGTATCACACAAAATGGCTGCCTCAATAATGTCATTGGTTTATAAGGAATCAGCCTTCAACACTCTCCCCCCCATAAAGTACAGAAGAATGAATAAATCACAGAGAGACGTCGACTACTTCAGCCTCTCTAATAGCAATTTTTTGATTTGAGATACAATTTCTATTTATTGTTCCTCTCTCGTCCTGGGTGTCCTGTGGTAAAAGGCTGGTTATGGAAGCAGGATACACAAAACGGCAGAGAGTAGGAGGTAAGGAATTGGTAGCGCATTAAAAACGTTCAACGTTATTTACAAATCAGACTCCCTACAGATGATGACGGCTGTCTCGCGAAAGCGGCTGTGAAATTAATTTTGCGAAGGACGCCCAATCAGTGCTTTCGGAGGGTGAGGATGAGGAACAGTGGTAGAAAAAGGAAAAGAGCAGAAAGCTTTCTTCAGAAGCAAACAGTCTGTGATCAAAATCATGGAGTGCGCGGCTCACGGAAAACTTCTAATCATAACAGGATCTCCAGCGGTAAAAGCAACCCCACCTGAGGAGTTCTGAGGAACAGGAAGAAATAAGCAGGTATACGCACAGCTGGAGTGCAAGCTCAGATTGGGCAACAGCTTGCACACGATAATAATCATTTCGCTTTATAAAACACTAATAACCTATACAGAGTTTGCAAAGGCTCACGAACAACCATCGTAATGCAATGCTTGTTCCCGAAGCACCTGGAACGCAAAATGACATTTCCAAGGTCATCCACAAGGGAAATTACTTGCTTTCTGCTACGTATTTAGTAATCTTTTGCCACTGAGCAATGAAGAGGAGGAACATCCCCAGGAGCAAAGTGGCCAAATACCATCAGCAAATCACTTCATATGTGAATATTAAAAACAGAGAACTTACAGCAGGTTTGGTCAAAATACACACAGGACAAACCACTGAGATGACGCCTCTCGGAGACCAAAATTTCTAAAAAGAGGATGTTTTTCTGGCCGGGGTGATTGCAAAAGTGCAGCATAAACGACCCATTGATCCTCATCCACATCGAGCAGCAAGGGGTTATGTTATCTAATATCTCTTTCACATCACCACTAAAAACCCAGGTTTTTGGTTGTGATGTGAAAGGCATCGGGGCCCTGGTTCAGGGTCTAATGACCTGAGACTCGGACACAGGGAAAAGAGAAGGGTTTTTCCTGTGTCCGACCCCGGAAAGTGGTGGTGTGAAAGATACCGGCCTAGGTTGAAAAACCTGATTGGATAGATTTGTTAGCTATCGCTATGGCAAGAGTAAATCAATCTATATATCATAGTTCTATGGTGACACCCCTACCCCTTGCCTCATCAGGAAAGGAAATAGTCATGTTAAGTAAGTATATTTAAACAGTAGAGGGAGGGAAATGAATTTCAAAGGAGGCAGGAAACAAACATTGGAAAAGCACATTAATACCCTCTGGGCTGGATCCAGACTGAAGTAAGTGCTTGAAATGAGTGACTCCTGGGCTAAACCATGGTGATTGCAGGGGAGTCATATTTCATCTGTTGCAAACAGTATTAGAGTTGAGAAGTGATGGTTCCTATCCCAAGTCTAAATAACAGTGTGATAGTAACGCTGGTCAGTATCTGTCTGGATTCAGCCCATTGTTCCAAATTGTCACTCCTCCACTAAGTACAGTATGAATTGAACAAGTTGTGGTAAGAGATAATTAAGTGAACTCTAACTGGAATTCTGAAAGTGATGCACCAAACTGTTGTACCAATCTGTTGTATAACTCAACTACTGATGTTTAAGAATTGCTAAATTAAAAAATGACAAATTGATTGAAAGGCTTTAAAGGATCCACTTAGAATACATTTTTCATATTTTAATTTTAAATGTCATCTTCTTCAAGAGCATTCGCCATACCATTTTTAAACTGCTGGAAATTTCACTTTTTCAAACACCCACATCCTCTTGTTGATTCCTCAAGATAAAAAGCTTTATACACAACTTTTACTTGAGAAAACTGTGAGCTGTAGCTTTTATATCAAAGGACAGATCTTGTGTTTGATTTCGAATAATATTCTCTCACATCAGCTTGCTCTGGTGATAGATTTATGATAAATCAAACATGCTTTTTCACATCTAATAGAGATCCCTTTCATGGTAAGATCACTACTGCAGCCTTTTTTTTTTTCAAATTGACAGGTTCAAGAGTGCAGTTTTCATGGGGACATAAGATATATACTCTTGTATGTAAGGAAAAAGAGAACATCTTCCATAAAAACAAAATGCTATCCTGCAAGAAATGAAAATATAATCTGAAAATAACAAAAATGTACTTATTTATTTTTTACATGTGAATGACCTTGACTAGAATGTGATATTTTTTTTTATTTTCTTATATTCTCTTTAGTATACCAATATAAAAAAATATTACATTTAAAAATAAGGTCCTGTATTCAGAGTACCGGCCGTATAACATATACGTCCGGTGCTTAGCAAATTTTACCACTGCGCATGCGTAGTAATTTCTTAAAGTAATCTACGTATCTTTTTCTTACGTAGATTGCGTAAATGTGGTCTTTCAGATCGCATTTATGCAATTTACCGTATTTCCCCATGTATAAAACGCACCTTTTTTAGACAAAAAATGGGTCTAAAAATCGGATGCGTCTTATACAGGGGATGCAACATTGAACTTACCTTTGCTGTCCCTCCGGCGGTCCCTCCGACAGTGTCAGGCTCTCTCCCCAGCATCTGTGCCTCTGGCTCTCTCCCTCGCGTTGCGCACTGCACAAAGACGTTGCATGACCTTAGGTCACCTCAACGTCATTGTGCAGCGCGCACCGCGAGGGAGACAGCCGGAGTCACAGCTGCGGGGGAGAGAGCCTGACAAGATATATCCCTGCATGCAAAGAATACAATTAACTTGACTCCCCCTGAAATCAACATGGTTTAGCCCAGGAATAACTAAGATCCAGCCCACTGTCTGTTCAGCTGCATGTCATTTTCACCCGCCTTCTTTATATTTCTATAGTTTATATTAATTGGTGCATGCGCAAGCTTCGAACATCTGTAAAGGGAAAGCGACCCTGAAAGATACGATCTGCGATGCTTCTAACAACGAGGAGCGTCGATCTCGCACGTGGGATCGGCTTAGTATTACAATTTACATTAGAGGAGAGGATTTGGGAGACAGAGGATCTTGACTCTTGACTATTCTGTCGATATTTTAACTGTGGTTATATCGGTAATGTTAAGGTATTGGCCTGCGATTGCTTGACAATTGCCTGTGCAGACACGCGGTACACAGCAGCTTTCACAGGATCTGGTCCATACCTCCCCAAATGTCCAGATGATAGCGAGACATATCATTGCAAGGACTATAAAGGGGATGTGGCTTACACAAAAGTGGGTGGAGCTCCCCCCAAATGGCTTTTACAAAGCCGAACTCCTCTGAGTTTTAGTGGAATAAAGACAGGTTTTTTTTAGTCCACAAATGAAAAGGATTAGAGCATGGATAATGAAATGTTGTTATTTCTTTGTTTTTCAAAATACCAACGCAATAGATGGAGAGATGAGACTCTGTATGCATGAACGGCTCTTAGTTTCTGCATTATACAGGGATTGATTTTCAAACAATGGGCCCAGCGGATTCTTTGCCGAGTTCTCTGTCTCGTTGTAACAAGTGGGCAAAGTATTTCTATGTAGCGGTGAGGATCACACGCTGTCTAAGAGGGAATAAGTTGGAGTACCAGCCATCGCTATTTTTCAGCAGTAATACAGTCGACTTCATTAGGGCAGATTCAGATTGAAAAACGTCTCCTGACTTCTGCAAGCTGCTTGTGGAAGACAAGTGTTTTCCTGGCAATGTGAATGCACGCACCTGATGTTCTGTAAACTTAGTAAGGGGAGCATGGTGGGACCAAGTTATGTTTACAGTAGGGCTGGGTTTAACCGTTCCGTCCTGATCCGCACCGGAGACTTAAGGCGAGGTTAGAACAGCGTAACGGCTGCCATAACCGCACAAGAGAAGGGAGCGACAGGGGAGATTACCCCCCTCTTCCGTGCGCCCTCCAGAGGTCTGAATCTGGCCCATTGACTGTATCTTTGCCGACAGGATTTGAATTAAAAAAAAAATTTTGGTACAAAGATAAGAAACCGTGATACCCAATCAGAATGCTGACTATGAAATCCCTCTCCGGTCCATGCTGCACTCCCCCCCCCCCAATTAGTGGTAAAGAATTAGGGTTCGGGTCAGAATATGGCATTGCCGAGCAAAGGACATGTCAACATTACAATAGTCTATCAGACAGGTGTCACGTCAATGACCCAGACTGATAAGAGAATGCAGATCCGTTAACTCTAGTAGAATGCTAGAAAAAGTCAGATCGGTGAACAGTGCCAGCATTCAAGTGTCGACCCGTTAACTGTTAGCATTCAGGCCATTGGAACGGCAAACCCCACCTGTCTAAGCAAGTCTGCACAGAGGAATTGGGCTGTCGACTAAGCACACGGACACACCTTGGTCCAAAATGCCAACCCCAATGTGCATATTAAAATGTAGGCCTTGCCTAGCGAGTCCATGCAAAATACCATACAAAAGATGCCCTGCTAAAAAAAAACAAAAAAAGACAGCCCTTTCCACGTTAGTCCATGTCGATATGAGTTATTTTCAATTGCAACAACTGTCAAGTGATATGCTATTAAAACGTCTCCGTACTGCAGAGCTACTAAAATAAATCAGTTAAAAAAGCAGCGAAGTTCAAAAGAACAAACGTTTTACAGAGCATATAGGAGAAATAAAATAACACCTACTTAAACCCCACCGCTACCCCCCTATTCCGCAGAACTTGAAGTATTTGTGTTAATCTTGGCTGACAGAGAGGCCTGTAACAGCCACACGTCAGCGTTTGAGAAATAATGACTGCGGTCTAATGCCATTTGTTTCAGAAAATAAATGTCATTTTTACTTCTTTTTCGGCTTTTTGAGTAATTGGCGTTCAGCGGCGACTTCCCTTCCCCGGGTTTGCAGTGGGAGCCATTGAGAAGGGAAGGAGAGGCTTGTAAAGGATTTGGAACAATACCAATCCCACCTTGGGGGCTGTCATCCAATCGCTTGCGTGTTGTAGCAGCAAAAATAATATTTTCACCCGTCACAGATCAAAGGCTTGAGTTATTCTTTTGCCCCCCTGTAGGATCTTAATGTAGGCAGCAGAGCCCTCACCTCTAAACATCTGCTGCAGCTTTACAGTAAATTAAACAAGGGTTGCGCGGTTATTGTTTAAGAGTCTGAATGTGTGTGAGAAAATCTCCTGACATATTTCCTTCTACAGCTGCCGTCCTTTCCCCGACCAAACTCGCTTTGATTTGAAAAAGTTATTTATGGATGTGGGTTATAGGCCGTATTCAGAGATCCGTTTTCGAGGGGAGTTGCGTGCGTATTTTTAGGATCGAATCAACTGCACATGCGTGGTAACTTTATTTATGTACTTTACGTAGACGCAGGGGAACATTTACATAAAAGTGGGTGGGGGGAGGCATTTAAATAAATGAACGCATCGAGGCACAGTTATCAAGATTCGCAAGGACGGAGCACATAGACACACGTAGGTACACATGTATAGAACAGAGTGGTCTATGGACTAGTAAGTCCCTGGCAGCACATCCGGGAGAGGGGGTGTTGGTGGGTGTTTCCTTGCTCCGGCCGGGTATATAATTGCGTACATTAAAAAAAACCGTTCTCTGAATACGGCCCTATGTCTCCGAGGATGAATTTTAAGGGCCCCCAAATTCTACTAGAATCAGATTCTACGGAGTTCCAAGAATGAAGTAAGCCCTTATGTACTATCCAGATTTCTGCAACGTCACAATTTTATTAGCCGGCGTAGAAATATTAAGGTAAATTCCTGCGACCGTGAGTGCTTTGCACGCGAAGGGCGTGGTCTCCCCTCGCATGCACGAGAGTTACGCTAAAACTGCACGCAATGTTTACATCAGTAGGAATAGTCCGTTTAACAAAGAGATCAACCCAGTGTCTGAAAACACAATTCCTTGATTTGGAGCATAATTACGTTATAAAATAAATTGATTGCTACACTGTAACGAGAGGAACAAAGACTCTCCGACCCCACCAAAGACATCCGTTCATCGGCCAGTATTGACACTTCGATCTCAAGGGCTCAATTAAGACGGCAGCTTGCGCTTTTATTACTAATTGCTGGTATGAATGTTCTCTGTACGTGTCTGCGGAATCATTTTAATCTCTGAAAGAAATCATTTCCATACAATTCCTCTAAACCAATGCTCCACAAGTGTATTAACTGCCACCATTGTCACATCCCCAATATATCCAGTAATCCCAGTAGCCGTGGTGCCAATTCCTATCAGAATATAAGATTTTAGGTTAATAGCCTGTTACATGCTGCCATGATCACTGTGACCATCTATAAAGCCTGCAAGTTTCTCACCTCCAGATAGATAACAGACAGACAGATATGAGATAGATAGATAGATAGATAGATAGATAGATAGATAGATAGATAGATAGATAGATAGATAGATATGAGATAGATAGATAGATATGAGATAGATAGATAGATATGAGATAGATAGATAGATATGA